>JAQFVV010000036.1:9042718-9147260 GCA_028023455.1 Epiperipatus broadwayi | reverse complement strand
ATTAAAGAAAATGGATTACAAATAATTATAATTAAGAAATAACTTTAGGAAACAACTTCTGAGTACACGCTCTGATAAATATAAAGCCACACGTAAATACAAAATAAATCTATCGGAGAGTGCACATGAGTATGAAAATATTAAAGCTTTAAATACTTTAAAAGTGAAAGTCTCTCTCACCTGCAATTTACAAAAGAATAAATATTATCTTCTTGCTGGTGACTTATAAAATTACAAAGCAAAAACAATTCTAGTTTTCACTTTCAGGACACAAGAAATGAAGAAACTAAATTCCCACCTGCGGATGACTAGGAAAATCAAGTCACCAGCCAAAAGATTTTGGTAATTTGCAAAAGCACAAACACAGTATTTAAAATTAATTATGGGCTACTAAAATAATTACAGGTAAGCATTTAAAATATACACGACTGCTAACACATTTAGTAAAAGTTAGGCATAAAAATATAAAAACTCACTCGTGACTATCCAATAAACAAAAATTGAAAGCAAATTTGGGAATCTTAAAACTAAGATTCCAAGACCCACTACAAAATACAAGAAAACACTGCAAATATTAAAAATGAGGCTAAATATTGCTTATGAGTACAGATTTATAATTAGATTTAGCAGATATTTAATGAAAAGAAATTTACCCTAGGAAGAATAAAAGAAAATTGTACCTTATGATATATCACAGTTTGCGTAGAGTGCGCATGTTTATTTTAGTCCATTTTCAGGTCCTTTGGCAGTGGCAAGGTAGAGGCAATGGAGTTTTGTTTATTTTAGGGTGTTCATAGCAAGATTGAAGGAGAGTTGTCAGGAATGGATCTGTGTTTTGAGTTAAGTTAGCAAGACATCCTGATAATGGCAAAACTCAGAGCGGTAGATTTTGACATCTTGTACAGCAACAAAGTCTACTAATAATTGTAAGTTTTTAGCAGAAATTAAATGTCCGAACTGCTATCAAAACTCTTGATCACAACAGGCTGCAATCAAAGTGTGTATAAAATATGAACTTTCACTTGAGAACAGCTTGTCTAGTTAAGAATAAATAATAACTCTCCAAATCTCCGGGGCTATTTATACCTTGCTCCCTTTCCTGCAAAAACTAGCCTTGTTGTTGAATTCTACACCTTAGGCAGGGCAAATATTAGTCTCCAGCTCAATGTAATCTAAGAATTGTACCCAGGGATTATTGAAACAAAAACAACACAAATCAAACCTCCACTTTTTATAATGAGTTTACAATGATTAAAATAAAAGCAACAGGAATGTAATTAGCTAGCCAGCTTGTTTTTAATCAAATTGATTTTTTAAAAAAAAGTAAAAACAAGCGGCATAAGAAAACTATTTTAAAAACAATTTTAAAAACATTAAAACGATCTATTTGAAATATAAACGAGTAGGTGTTTTAATACACATACTCTTTTTAAATAATAATAAAAAATTTAACATTAGATAAGATTTAACAAAACTTAAGTTTTTAATTGTGGCAGTAAAATCCTTGAATCAGATATCAATCCGATTTAATATACACGACAAAAGGAGCAGGATGGAATATAGGGTTTGAATACAGGTTAGTAGATGGAACTATGAAGCTCAATCTTAAACTAAGATTGACTGCTTCAATATGTTGAATAATTTTATTTTAAAGTTAAAATTAGCACATTAAATATTCTCTTTAAAATTCTTGAGTATGAAGTAAAATACATTTTTTTAACTTTTGTTTACATTCTATGGAAATATATATGATTAAAAAAAATTTAAACTTAAACCAGAAGATTTTGTATTAATTTTGATTTATTTTTGTTAGGAGATCCCCCAATGAAATTCGGTAAGTTATTTGTGATTTTGTAAAAGTTGTATTTGATGCCTTTTATTAATTTTATGTATAATAATACAAATTTTGTAAAGTCACTGGGAATTTAATCAATTGAAGTAATGATATTGCTGTATTTATTTTTTAAAAATTGTTCATTAATAAGTCCTTTTTTTTGTCTATTAGAAATGGTAGAATTATTATTCGGTAAGTTACTTTAGATTTCATTAATGATATTTTACATTTAGTATGAAATTTTAAATGCAAAGTTAATCTATAAAAGAAAGGGCGTTTTAAGTTTTATCTTTTAAATACTAGTAGAAAGTTCTAATTTTGTTTTTTATCTCCCAAGATGTTTTTCCTTACTATGGCTATATGTCTATCATTGATTCTAAAATCAATATAATAAATGCTTTTTGCTTAAATGTAGAAAAGTAGCTATTAAAATGTTACATATGATGTCTCGTTTTTGGATATACGACTCTTTTCAAAGACATATAATAAATTTAATATATAATTTTCTACATTTAATTATTTATGGTCCAATATATCTCAACTGAATAAACAAATTTCTTTTTTATTGTAAATTTCCTTTCATTATGCTCTTTGCAAACTAACTTTAAATTTTAGAATCAAAAACATGCCCCTATATTTATTGCCTAAAAATGATAACGAAAATGTAGCGTTATAAGCATGGCTAAGTCATCATCATCATCAACAACAACAATCATTATCAATTCAATGCAGGATGAAGGTATCTCCAAGTTCAATCCATCTCCAACGATCTTTAACTTCTCTTCTCCACATCACCCCTGCACACTTTATTATTTCATCCATCCATCTAACATGTGGTCTCTTCCTGGGTCTTTTACAATCTCTTGGAATCCAGTTTAAGATTTCAGTAGTCCATCTATTATCATCTCTTTTAGAAATATGTCCAGCCCAACTCCACTTCAGTCTTTTAATTTTTTCAATGAAGTCAGTAACACCTGTTTGTTCTCTTACCCATATATTGCGTTTTCGATCTCTTCTTGTTACTCCCAATATGCATCTCTCCATACTTAGCGCTGTATAATGAAGAGAAAAAAATGTCTTAATTGATAACTATTGGGTAATTAAGTAATTATATTTTTTTCATTTTTAAATAGCTTTGTGTGTCTTAAAGCTTTGTGTATAATATTAGTATGCAAACTTTATTTTAAAAATGTCTATATTTATTTAATAATTTTATTATTAAGTTAAAATCTAAAAAAACTTATCATTGAAATACTTAAGTATCAATAGTTAAAATATTACATTTTTCTAAGATTTATTTAGAGTTTATGTAAATATATATGATTAAAGTAATAATTATGTACAATAATTTTTATTTATTTTGTTAGAACCGTGGTGGGGTAAGTTTATTTGTGCTTTATTAATTTATATTTTAAATTTTCTATTCTATAGCTTATTTTTATTTGTATAGTACGAATAATGTGAATATTCACAGAGGAATTTAGGCATTTGTAAAATTCTGGAGAAAAATCTATTTTCCAGTTTTACAGCTGGATTTAGTTTGAACTTCAGAGGTCCTTTTGCTTTTATGATTTCTTTGGAAGATTGAATGGTGCTATTGGTATGGACAGTTTTTAGAAAGGTAGATGCATGCAGGAATACAAACATAATAAATTAAAACACTGAAATTTCATTTTTCAATAATGACACTATTATTTTGAAATTTTCCCTGAAGATGGCAATCATGATAAGCTAGCTATCGCCTATGCACTGGTATGGCTGATTTTTGCTTGCAAGATAAGTTAAGGTTTGTTTATTTTAAGATTACTTACATATTAAATCTTTGTAATGCAGGAGACATGCTACGCTTTTTCATATTTATAATCCTATCAAATAAATCCCCTGATCTCATCCAGATCTCATCTCATCGTGATCATTTTACTCTTTCATTTATTGTCCAGATTTCATTCGGACAAGTTTTTCTCAAAGTGTTTTTTTAACATTAGTGCTAATTTACTTTTCCATTTTCTTATTAATACTACATTTTTCTTCTTTAAACAGTACAAAAAATAATGAACATTTTGAGTTTACCCACTATCAAGGTCAGTGCTGTCAAATACATCCACTCTTTGGACACGCAATGACATTGTGGCATTCGAGGGTGTAATAAAAATAGTCCTTCATAAGGGAACATGATTGAAGGGTTCCAGAATTCCATTTTGACAGCCATCTGGTACATTTACAGCCGGGCTCACAGATTAACATCCATAGAATGGTAGAAAACAGAGCTGTAATAGATTGAGATGACTATATGCAGGAAGTTTGTTCCAATATAATAGGGCAAGAGAAATGAACATTGGAGGGCCTTAAAAAATCATTCAAATTGAAGAGAGCCTTTTGCACAAAAAAAACCAAGCTGAACAAATTCTTCTAGGATGGATGTTAGATGGCATGTAAAGAGAGACCCAGTGTTTCATCATGAGATTTATGATAGAACAGTGGCAACGATGAAAGCCATCAACCAAATTGTGGAAGAAGAATCGACATTTTATTTGGACTGTTGGAAAGCATATAAAACTGCTGAATTACAAACTGCCGGTTAACAGTTTTATATGAATCGCGTATTAAGTCTCCATTTTGAAAAATAAAAATTAACTCTTTAAGCTTCCATTTTGGTACAAAATTTTTTTCTCTTAAAACAATTCCTCTTATATATTATACTGTATGTTTTCATTTTAAGTGTTTTGTAATTCCATGCCAAATATAGATATATTTAGACATGCTAATATTTTATAGACATAGTAATTAATTAATATTTTTTTGTTTTTGCCCATTTTGCTTTAATGACTGTTCTGCAATTTTATGAGAGGCTTAAATATCTATATTTGGAGTAACTTTTGGGAATTGCATGATGCCATGTCATATTTAATAACTTTTGTGTGAAATTTATATTATTTAGTTTTATTATAAATGTACTTATTCAGATTCAGTTTGGTGCAATTACTGTCGCTTATTAGTTTCTCGCTCACATACGATTCAGACTGCTGATATCTTTGTAAATCTTGCAAAAAATACATACATGGCCGTTTTGACGAATTGATCATTTTAACTTTGTACAAGTTCCACTGTACACATAATTTGGTCAGATCACAAGATTAGAAAGTTATCAGTGCAGGTCTTAAATGTTGCAGGTCAAATATACAAGTTAACGATCAAAGAGAAATAGATTTAATTGGATTTGCAAGGATTAATGAAAAATCTTGGTGATTATATATATACATATATTGTAACAGTAGCTGGGTTCGAATACGGGGTTAATTGCCAGTGTTGTTGTGAATTAAATAGGTTGATGCGATAAAATATATAAATAGTCATTCGAACCCTGTTACAAAAGAATATGATTGGAGTATGTTAATCAATTAAAGGTATGAATGTATATATATATATATATATTTGTTGTACGTGATACTATGATCTGTGAGAATTACTATCAGATTTATATGTGAGATTGTAGAGTTGTGTTATTTTTTTTATTTATTCGTGTTTTAAATATATATTTTGTTTATTAATATCGTAAGATAGATTAAATGTCAATGATAACATGTGTTTCTTAATCAAAACCCATTAAACATATATAAGGCTGGAGAATAATAAATAGAATTGAAAGTTGTGCCGCAGGGCGGTTTCAGTTAATGACTGTCCACCAGAATTCTTAGAACTGGTCAAGTTAGTATTTTTAAAACAATGAAAGTTAAAAGCATTCTTGAGATCTGGTCACGGGTGTATGAATAGAGATGAAAAGTGAGGTTAAAGAGCATTAAAGAAAAGAACTATATATTTTTTTCTCAGTGATTTAGTGGTGATTTAAAATTAGAAAAAAGCAGTGAAGTGATAAAGGGAAGAGAGAAAGAAGAATAAACTGATTAACCTAATTATTAATTAAGAAAATTTATTCATAATGTACTCTGTCAACATGAGGGGGTAAAAATAATCATGTGGGTGCATTAGACCGCTCAGTGGACAGCTATTGTGGGACCCACCTGAACTTTATTTATGGATTTGCCGTTTAGTCAACCAAGTGTAATGGCCACAGAACTCTAAACAACTAGAACCTCTCACAATCAAGTCAAACTCATCTACTTAACCTCTAGTATGGATTGTTTTGGGCAGAATATTTCAGAGCCTGTCATCATCGTTCGGATCAACAACTTTCGTTAAAACCAACATCTTCTCTAGACCGTAAGCTTACAGATTATTAGCCTTGACCATGTGAACATTTTCTATTAAGAGGTAACTTTGACCTTTTCTTAATCTGCATTAAATGAACATTTAGTAATGGCTTAAGAAATGTGTTATTTCAATTTAAATAAAGTAATTAATAATTTTTTAAATTATTTAATAAGATACAACTCTGATGTGTAATCACACTCTTTCGTTAATATATATATATATATATATATATCGGAATGAATGACTTGTATGCTTAAGATATTGAGATATTGTATACGTATGCTAATAAATCTTAGAATATAATTACAACTTATATATATATTATTTGCATTCTGGGGTTCTGTTAACTGGTGGGCTATTGTAATAGGATTGGATTTAGATAGAAATTATAATGATATATATATATATATATATGATGCCTCTTAATAAGATCACCATAGGTTTGTTCTCCCGATAGACATTGTTTTCCCAGACCCTCGAGATTGAGCTACGGATTTAGATACCCAAAGAATGTCCATTGGAACTTTTGTTTTGCACTTTCGAGAGGTATAATTCTTATTAATGGATAAGATTGGCACTTGAAAGGGGCTTCGGCCTTTGCTCATAAATATATCTACTCGAAGCTTAGGGTAATAACTTGTACACACTCAATTCTTTGAATAAGATTATGGGTAGAATATATATATATATATATATATATATATACATATATATATATATATATATATATATATATATATATATATATATTGTGTTTATTGTAATGACGCTTTAAAAACTAAAATCTACATAAGATTGTTTTGTTGCTAATAAAAATATTTTAAGTGAGAGTGATTTATTTGGAGAAAGAGGGCTAAGGTTGAGGTGTGAGGTTTAGGAGAGCACATGTTTATCATTCTCCAATATAAAAAAGAAAACAACATTGTATAGACGTTTAGACAGTGGTAGAAAAATCACAAGTTTAAATATAGAGTACGGAATTGGAAAAATAAGGAAATATGGAGCACATGTATATATATCCCAATGTATGTATGATGATCAGAAAGAAACAAGACATGCTTTGGTAGCATGTAGAGTATGTAGTAAGCTTTTCTATCTGCAGTGCTTAAATAAAACTAGGAGGAATATAAAAGTGTATGGTTGTGTAGATAATGTGATAAAAGAAATGAAGAAAAATGGTTTTGTAAATGGAGATAGTTTAAAAAGAAAGTCAGGAGAAATTGAGGAAAATGTAGATAAGAACGATAGAATGGGGAGTGATGAGATGTTGATGACACTCAGTAGTGCAATGGAGATAGCTAGCTAAAGAGAAGAAGGGGAGAGGTAAAGGATATAGAAGGAAAATTAAAAGCATTAGATATTAAGTGTGAGAGGTCAAGAATTAATGAATAGAAACGATAAGGAAGAAATAAATAAGGAAGTTCTGAAGGTTGAAGTTAATATTAACTAGAGACATGATAAGCATTGGTTTTACTAAAAAAAAGCAACAGTACACGCCAACAAAGCTAAGATTAAATTACTGTGCTATAGTATCAAATAATAGCTTTTTTTCTCTTGAGTTTATTTTGATATAAAATTTAAAAAATTTTAATTCTAATACAAGCCTGTGGATTTAAACTTAAACTAATTTTTATAATCAAAATTTTATTTTTGCTATTGTTTTCTTTCTGTCAATACCATCATATCTCTATTAAGGTATTTTTTGGAACAATGAACAATTAATAAAAAAAAAAAAGCTGTAGGAAAGGATAAGTTTATTCTGAAATGGGCTGTATATTTCAAAATCATTTTCAAATCATAAAAATTGTGTTATTGTTTCTTGTGTCCTTATTTTAATTTATACTGATGTTTAGGTGGAGTAGCTTTACAAAATTAAGCTTTTTTACTTTTTTCACTGTAATAATAATATTCTGGTGTCAATATATTATAATACTTGACAAATAGATGCAATGGTGCATATAAATATTTGTTAACTAATAATTTCTGTGTAGGATTATGCGTAGTTGTAAATATTTACTTAACTTCTAACATATTTTTTTTTCTTTCTTTAGGAAAGTAATCTTCAATCTAGAAAGAGTCAAGAGGAGTTAATGCTATATACTTGTAAATATGTTAACACCAATGCAAGAGATTCAACTAACTCTGTACATATTTTATTTTACTATTCATTCTAAAATTTGATGTCGAATAAAGTGCTTATTCCTGATTCATATTCTCTAGTATTATTTCAAAAATCTTATAAAATGACACTACAGGGTAATACAAATATCTATGCAAATATCTAAAATCTTATAAATGATAAAATTCTTCGAAAAAGAAAATCAAATTCTTTAAACCTAATTAATACAAAAAAAAAAAAAAACTTGACTTTTATTTCAAGTTATTGCAAATATACATTAGTCTTATTTCTTTCACTTTTCATTTAAATACTTCGCATTTGATTACAGTTATAATAACTAATGGTGACTTGCACATAATGAAAAAAAATTACAGACTTAATTTGATTTCAAATATATATATACTGAATTTAGATATAATCAAAGGGGTTTGAACAAAGATTTTCAAGCTTTCTTCAGCTATCCACTCCCTCTTATATAACCGAGACACATTATTTTATGCTTAAATCTGATCATCACATATTAGGATTCCTAAGAGTATTGTCTCTACCTGACCACTAAGCTACATTAAGAAAATTAACTCTTGTGAGGTAAAGGGAGTGAGTCACTTAGATATGATCTCTAGTAGAGGTATGGGTGAGGTTTGAACCCTTTACCTTTGTCTCTGAGCCAGGTTAAATCATATATATATATATATATTGAAGCAATCAATCTTAGCTTAAAATTGAGCTTCATAGTTCCATCTACTCACCTGTATTCAAACCCTATATCCCATTTTACTCCATTTGGCATGTGTATATATATATATATATATATATATATATATATATATATATATATATATATATATATATATATATATATATATATATATATATTTGAGATGCATGTCTAAGTTATAAAATTTTAACATTTAAATAACATTATTTTAAAATTATTATTAATTTTTTTTATTAAATTAAAGTATATAGGTGCAGCTCAAATATATTTATATATATAGGAGAAAAATACTAACAAAATATTGATATTTTTTTTTTTAATATTTTATTATACGTCATTTTTTTTAACTTTTTCTTTTTAAATTGCTTGCTTTTTCTTATTAAACTGTATATTTTATAAAATCCAAGATGGAAGATGCAATCGTTAATTGTGAAAAATAATTAAAGAGTTGGAAACACTATTGTTTTAATCTGGGGAAGGTATTTTTAATTAAAGTTTTTACTTAAAATAAAATGGGGATTAAGATTATAGATTTTCTTTCATTATAAACATTTTTGTCAAATCTATTTCTAATCTGGAAATATATTTGAATATATTTTTGGAATGTTATCTAACAGTTGCATCTTTCAAAAACAATGGACAAAGAAATGTAAAATTTCTGTTAGATTAAAGATTATGTTTGAGATAGAGATAACAAATGAAAGCATTCTTCAAATACCGGGGCAAGAGTATAAAATGGACAGATTTTAAATCACTAATAGATTAGCTACTATTGAGAGAAGTGATTGCTACTAGATTTCATGCTGCTTTGAAATCTTAAAAATGATCTAGTAGAAAGCTTTTCCTGCTTTGAAATCTTAAAAATGATCTAGTAGAAAGCTTTTCCTGAGCCTTGTGGGTTGTCTTCTGCTGCCCTAATATTCTGCTACCCTAAAATGAAATAAAAGCCTGACTGGAGAATTGTGTAATGCTGAATGAAAGCTTGCTGTTATTTAAGAACCAATTGTCATGCATGAGCAGACTTTGAAATATGAACCCTTAAAATGGTGCAAGGTAAATTTTCAAGCTACAAATAAAGCTAGTTTATCTAATCTCAAACTCTATTATCAAGACTTCTCCTAATGTATTATTTAACTTTATTTCTATTATAATATCTAAATTGCTCTTAAATAATTTCTATAAATCTGATTTTCTCTCATATGCTTTAACGTTCTTTAATTTTGGTGTGGTCATTTATTTATAGTTATTTATTACTTGATTTTATATATATGCTTTTATTATTAATATGTCAATCTCAAATAATCTGACGAGTTGAATTTCTAAAATCTTTTCTTTCTTTTTAAGTAAACCTTCATGAATCAAGGTTATTAACATCCTCTTAAAATATAATACATTATTAATTAATACACTCGCCAGATTGTTTTTACATCAACATTTTGTTTATGCTTTAGTGTAAAAATTTGTTATTTGTTTAAATCTGGATTCTACCCAGGATGAATCCAGAACTTAGGCTAATTAACACTTTGGAATTTTAAAATATTAGTTATTCATTTCTGAAAAGGTGACCTATTAGTTGTTTTCTATAACTGCTAGCTTTCTTTTATTTTTTCATACTCTTAAAATATCATAAGCTTAAATATTCTCTGTTGTTGTAAAATACATGAAGGTGGGATTGAATTATTTTAAATAGTAGAAAAGGGAAGGAGGTAAATCTTGATTTTTTTTAACTAAATAAAATCTTAACATATTAGGGAAATCTCTCTCTCTCTCTCTCTCTCTCTCTCTCTCTATATATATATATATATATATATATATATATAGAGATAGTTATATATATATATATATATATATATATATATATAACTATAATGTATTATTTGTCTAAATTGTGGTATTCAAGCTAGGGTCATTTATTTTTAAAGCAGTAAATCTTATTCAGTGTCATTTGTGACATTTATCATTACTCCATTACTGACATTTGGCCTCTCTTCATATATATATATATATATATATATATATATATATATATATATATATGAAGAGAGTATATATATAGATAGGAAGAGCGTCTTTATATATCTTTATATATATATATATATATATAAAGAGCCTGCTACTAGCTCTAAACAAGCTTAATTTTTATTTTTATTTTATTTTTTATGATAAATGCTACAAGAGAAAATTCATGAAACTTTTATCTATGATGGTCTCCATCCCCAGACTGGTTTCGAGCTATGGCTCTCATCAGTGAGGAGCTAGGACATAAGATTCAAAATATTAACTCAAGCAAATTAGATAAATGCTTGGCTTGAGTTAATATTTTGAATCTTATGTCCTAGCTCCTCACTGATGAGAGCCACAGCTCGAAACCGGTCTGGGGATGGGGACCATCATAGATAAAAGCTTCATGAATTTTCTCTTGTAGCATTTATCATAAAAAAAAAATTAAGCTTGTTTAGAGCTAGTAGCAGGCTCTTTATATATTACATATTGGTAATACAAGCTATATAGATCATGTGATATATGAATGATTTTAATATATATATATATATTATGTGCTTCTAATCTAGGGGTTATGACAAGTTCGAACCCATAAATCTCAAGCCTTGTCATGTTGATAGTTGAGCTTCTCAGGACCAAACCTATTTTGTATAAAAATTCTTCTGGTGGTGATTCCCATAAGTTTGGAACTCACTATGCATATTCACTTTTTTGGTATAAAAGGCCTGCATGTCAGTGATGTCCTCAATATGCCTTATCCACTTTTCTCTAAGCACTGCCCAAGAAGAGATCCTTAGACTTCGTTTTTGTCTAGAAGCATGACCTTCTCCTTCTAGTTATCTGCCATTCTGTCAGTACCACCCAAACTTTGTATTATTATTATTATTTCTTTTGCTTATGACCAAATATTAGTGGTGTAATAATAAAATTGTACTCTGCTCAATATATATATAAATGCCGAATATTATTAACTTTATTAATTTATAATGTTATTTCAATCTTATATTACAGTCCCACTGTCATAATGTATTACTGTATTTAAGAGTATTTGCCTTGGGGAAAATAAAGTGTTCTTCTTATCAGTGCTAATTAACAGAATTTTCATTAAGTATTTTTGTCATATAATCAAATATCCTTTTTAATGTATTTTATTAATTTTCATGATATAATGGCATGAAAATAGTTTATATTGTATCTGTAATGAATCCCAGAACACTCCCTGAAGTAATATGTTAGTCACCATGTTTCAGAACCGTAAATAAAAGTGTTAATGGCAATATTATGTAATCCTTTTAATAAATGATTGGCATCTTAATATTGGACCCGCCAAAGATGTGTGTTTATTTATAATGTATTATTTAACTAATAAAAGAGCATATGAGATATAATAGCATAAATGACAATATATAATTATCTATCATTTTGTAGACCGCTTGCTCATTCACACACATACTAATGTTTGCAATTTATAAATGTATGTAAATAATTTGTCGTTATATTAAACTATATTTTTGTTGTCTAACTTATTTGAGTAGTTCGAATTCCTTTTTATCCACTTCCACACATACTGCCATGTGTGTACATATTTTAGTTAAGTCATATTAAATAGATGTCTCATTGTCTTCTTTGCTTTGCTAGTGAACCGGATTTAAAATTAATTCTCATGTGCCATCATTGTTATGTTATCCATTAAGTGTTTGATCTGGGGCTTGGATAATGGGTTTGAATCCAGGCTGGTGCCTGACCTAAATCTCGGGATTGACAGGGTTTGACATACATTTTGTGAGTTCCAGCATGTTAGATGGAAAAACATGTTTTGACTGGTACAATATATATATATATATATATATATATATATATATATATATATATATATATTGAACAATGATAAAGATATGTGTAAAGAGATTGAGGTCTGGGTCAACTGATGAGAGCTGGTTCAGTGTAAAATGTATATCTTGGGGATCATAGATCTTTTTCACATGTCTTCGATTATATAATTTGATTACATCCTCCAAAAGGTGTTAAAAGTGTGTGAAAGTAATGTAATGAAAATTATGCTACAGAAATACTATTCATTATTGAATAATCTCTAGTTTAATGAGTGACTAATAAAAATAATTTGTATGATTCTGTTTTGCAAAAGAACTTTTTAATTAAAAAAGATTTATATTAACTGGAAAATTCACTACAAAGTAAGTTTCAAAGAAGCTCTCACAATTAAAATAATTTACTTTTATGGTTGATGATGATTAGGTTACCACTCATAAAATATTTAACAAAAAAAAAACTAATTAAAGCATCTAAAAATATAACATATATAATTATTTGGGCATTTAATGGTTAGAGCTACTATAAAAACATTTTTATTTTTCTAACAATTTTTTTTAGATATATTAATTGTAATCTTAATTATAATTGCGTGCATTTATTGAATTTTAATAAAGCAAAATTAATATATATATATATATATATATAATTTATTAATATCGCATATAGCATTAATATGTGTGTGTGCATGTACAATCTTGCATTATTTTAAAGTTAAAGGCTGGTTGTTTAAATCATCATGCAATTTTATTTGAAGAAAAATTATATCTTGTTAAAAGTAAAATCAATTAAGAAAAAATGTTAAAAATATTATATACACTGGAAGAAAGGTAGGTAATAATTAAAGGAGGGCACATAAGTATTGTATTTCTCTATCTAAACACACCATCAGCTGTAATAGTTACAGTTGAACTCCTTTAGATGCTTTAAGATGTTAAATGAAAGTAAGAGACAAAAGAGAGAAAACCTGTGTGGTGGCACAGAGGATGCCAGAAGCAAAATTAAGATGGAGCAGCAATCAAAGAAATTAGATTGAAATCCATTAAGAAAACTCACAAGAAACAATCCCAGGAATAAAATAATATACATAAACAGGGAAAAGGGCATTATATTTATTATTCTGCATTATTCTACCATTCTATTATCAACTTATTATCAAAAGAAGTATTATCAAAAGATAATAATATAGAAGACCTATTCAGTGTCCTGCTTAAAATTCTACCCAGTGCCTGTAAAGAAGAAATTGAAATATTAGAAGTACCTGCCACTATGAATGAGTAGTCAGGCATCAGCTTCTCCATGGTCATCGATGAAGTTGACCTCTCCAGAAGTTTCACAAAAAATGTAGAAAATCCATCTTTTACCATCTCCGTATCAGTCTCAAAATTCTATACTGTCTACCTATCTCTGCAGAAAAAGTGCTGAACCCATCATTTTATTGTCTGTGAAAATTCTTTCATTTTATTTCAAGTTTTAACTGTAATTCAATTTTATTTAATACATATTAACTAGTTTTAACCTTGTAAACTATCTATATCATATTTATTAATGTTAAATATGCTGGCTTAATTATTTAAATAAATTAGAAATCTATATTTTGCATTTTGTTTAAGTATATTACCTTGAATGATGGAGGGAGTTAAATCTCAATTCATTAAATGTGTTTGTGCTTCTCTGCTGTGAAAATTCCAAGGCATGGAGTGAGCTGAGGAGACACCAACCTTAAAACTGTTACATTTTAAAAGTAATAATTAAGATGTATATAAAAGTATTTTCTTAAATTTTTATCTTATCTCCCCCCCATCATGTCAAGGAAGGTTATGTATCAAAATTCTTAGAATTATGTATAGAGTTGAGGAAGAATAGCAAGTGTATTTCAATTCAATTAATTTATAAATTATATGTTGTTTATTATGTGGATCTCTATAAATATATGCATATAAGTATTAGAAATGATTTATTTAAGATATTCATAAAATAAAACACTGTGTTTAAAGTGTTACTTCAAATGCCACTTAATTAAGCATCTTTTGATAAAATGATTTTCTGTAATAAAAAATTTTGCAAATGCAGCAATAGTTATATTTCAAGATTTTATTATGCAAAAAGTAACATCAATACAGTTGTCTAAATGTATATAATGCACCACTTTTCAATGCAATATAGTATATGAAAATTAAAACCACAATCCTTGTATCAGCTATCTAAGCAATAATAAATTGTTCTAATAACTATGTAATACCCACAAGATTTAAATATTGTTTTATTAGATTTTTAAATTTAAGAATATTAAAATAGTTACTGTGAATAGGTTTTAATCATAAACTAATTATACATGTTTAACTGGGAATGCTTATGGTTTATATATAAAATAAGTTTCATAATGTTTATTCATATGGTCAGAAGGCTTAATAATTTGTTTATCCTTATGTATATATTTTGTTCCAAACTTCATATATGTATGACAATGGTTGTATTATTATTATTATTCAACTTTGTCATGTTATTGTCTATATTGTTCATGCACACAATCAAACTGCATGAGGGCAGACCTGATGCTACATGCCTGGGTTCTTAACCCATAGATTAGCACCAGTCTAAGACCAACAGGAGCCAGAGATTCCTTGCAACCCCAAACCCTAGATTTAGCACACCTTCACTCTCTCCATTGTAATCTGCCCATGGCTAGAAGTAAATGCATCTCTGTGGCCAGGGACATCCACTTTTCAGTGGTGAACCATACCAACAAATTGCTAATTCGATCATCATAATTTTATGTACCATTGACCCCACTCACATAGATAATACCACAACTTCCAAGTAACATTGGCCTTTAACATTCACCTGCACTCATCAGCAACCCTGAGTGACCTAAGCTTAAACCTGTACACAAGTTGTATCTTAAACAAATATGTTACTAACTATTATGTTCAACCTAGAATGGGCTGATAGGTTATAATACATGTACAATTAAACTACATAGAACACATCATTATTGTTTACAACTACCACCTTCTATAACACTATTTAAAAGCCAGTGGATGATCTCAACCTACTATTTTGTAAGCTACTTTCTCTATTATTCAATTTTGTAATAAAGCTTATATCATTATTGTTAACTAAGTGTGTATCATCATTGCAAGCTGGAACCACTGATAGGTTATATATATATATATATATATATATATATATATATATATATATATATATATATATATATATATATATATATATATATATATATATATATATATATATTGTGAGGGTAGTTTAAGATCATACCCACAACAAACCTTAGTCACCTCAAATATTGGATTGTCTTTTAAGTTGAATGTAAATATAAAATAAATACTAAGTTTTGCTAAAACACTCTTAAAAATATATATAAATGTATAAATAGTTATGACAGTGTACTATTTGTATATTAAATAGTGGGAATGATAGGTCATTTATATGAAATCACACATATATATTAATAATAAAATTCTAGTGTTTAATAAAAAATATAAACATTACTAAAATTCACATAAATTTACATATATGTTAACAATTGCATTGTGTTGAAGATAATAAATATAGACAATGACTTAAACAATGAAAAAACAGTCATAGTAATGAAAAAATCAAGTACTGTACTAAGTGTCCAAATATAAGAAAAAATTATATTATTAATATATTATTTTATTATTATTTTTTAAATGAATCTATAATCACAATATTTTTAAAATGCAACAATAGGCATGTGCTGTAAATAAACAATGGAAATGATGCTAGGTATAAAAAGAAAAACAATTAAAAATTGTTCTTCTTTCATTCTTGTGCATTTGAGATGAAAAGTCAACTTTATTGAAGCAGTTATTTTTATATTTTTTTCTACAAAATGTACATTTTTTGAATCAACATCTCAACAAATGTTAGTTTTTTTATTTATTTTTCATTTACAAAAATTAAGGAAGTAAATAGAAGACTCTTATACCAGCTGAATACTCAGATAAATTCAACATAACTTAAAAATTTTAAAAAAGTATTATGATTTTTTTAAAAAAACTAAAAAAGAAATTAGAATAGTTTATTCAGTTAGAAAGTTTAATGACAGGAATATGTTATATAGCAAATAATAAATTATTATTCTATATATGTATTTTATTTAAATGTGAACCATATATATTGTAACGATATATAAATATGCTGTTACATTAATTTAAAATAAAAATTTTAAGTTCGCAAATAAAAATTATTTTTTTTCTTAAGTTCGTAAATAAAAGCTAAAAAAATTAAAAGAGTTGTTGAACGAGTATATGTATATATATATATTCGCACAGATGCAAAACTTTAAAAATTATTTCTTTTTTAATAAATAAAAAAAGGTATTTGAACAGACTTTTTAGAAAAAAGTACAAGAAAAAGATAAAATATTTTTGTAAATGGAAATGATTGTTTTATAAATTAATTGAAAAGCAAACTAGCCCTTGGGGCTCTTATAGGAAAAGTCAGTTAAAAGATATAGATAAGAGAATGAAAAGAATTAGCTTGTCCAATATAGAAGCAGCAATAAAGGCCTGGACCATAACAAAAAAATGGAACAGTGGCATCTTTTGTTCGTTGAATCCAGAGGATCATTATAAAAGGAAAACAATTAAAATTAAAACAGTTTTTCCTGACAGTTCCAGTTTGATTTTTTAAGAAGAGCGATGAGATGCACTTGTCACTCTCACTCACTTATTTCAAATAAAATGGCTGTAATATCAGGATTGATCCAAATTAGACCTCCTCCAGAACAACAGACTGGACTTCAAATAGAGACGTCATGGGAATTGGCACCAGGAACCGTGATTCTCCTTCTGTAAGATATGAACTATTATAAAATTCAAAAATAATTAAGAACTTTCATTCAAGCTTTTAATATTCAGAACCTCAATTTTAAAATGAAGTCTTATCTGACTTTTAATTTCAATTTGATAATTAATGTTTAAATTTTATATATTTAAGTTTGCTAAAAAAAAATCATTTCCATTTTTATTTTTTTTATTATTTTTTTTATATTTTGTATAAATTTAAATGCATTTTTTTAAGTTGGGAATAGACACTTGCATAGATTCGTTCATGTTTAATTATATTTTTGTTTTCATATTTGATTAAAATATATAGACATTCGGTAAATAATACCTTATGTTGAATATCTAAAATGCATTTATTCAGATGTCTTTTTAGTTATTAGTGTTAATGTGGTATCTTATGATGAATGCCATTGGGTTTCTTATGAATTCCCTTGTGCAATTACATCAATGACTTTATATTTTGATCATTTATGTTTATTTTGAAATATTTTTGAGTGTGTATTCTGTGTAATCGATCTATGCTCAACATTTAAAAACAAACTTTTATAAATCCATCTGTGCAAATTTATATAAATGTTAAATTTAAGTCGGGTGTGAATGGCTATATAGATTTGTAAAGTTATATTAGGGGAGGGTAATCTTAGGTTATTCATTCTGTAGTTGAATTAGGTCAATGGATTGAATATATTGGTGTAATTAGTAGATGTAGTATGAGATTCGCTACAGGCAAAATCACTTTATTTGCCACACACACCCTATTTGCCTATGGAATGTGATTGTAAGTCAGCAAAAATGACCGATGTCCCTTCCTATGGAGTTTTTTTTTATTGCTCTTTTCATCAGATAGATGTAGTATTCCTATCTGGATGAGAGTCAATTTCTTCTCTTAACCTATATTTGTACTGTCGTATTCGTATTACATTGAATACATCGATATATCAGATGGATTGGCATTGGTTTAACTGCAAACTTTTGGCCTAAGGTTAAATAAGGAATAAAATATTTTCTTTTCAAATGCAGATCTGTGTAGTTTATTCATACTCAACAATCTTAAAATAAATATAAATTTCATCTGTGTAGATGATTTAAAATTTTAAAATAATAAGTTAAATTAAAAGAATATTAAAATCTAAAATAATAAATATTATTCCTCAAAATTTAAAATGATTCAAAATTTATATGTGCATAAGTAAATGTTTGTGTGTTAATTACTGGCAGTAGCTTTTATTTTTTATATATATTTAAGATACAAATTAAACAAGTTATTTATTATCTCTGCATCTCCATGAGCTAATGACATTGGGATAATGGTCTAAGTATTTAAATAAAGTGGAATCTTAACAGCATGTATCTGCCTAGTTTATAAATTTTCTAGGTTCAAATGCCTAGATGGCACCCTTGTTCAGCAAGTATGGTAGACTGCTTCTTTCACTTTCTTTTGGATCGTTATAATATATATATAAACATGTGTATATATTGAAAAATATGATATATTTTGGCGAGAACGATTGTCATCAGTTGGAGCATTTGCCCTCCACTATGGCCATGTGAAATTAATATCTGTCTATATTGAAGTGCCTGATAAGCAGGATTCATATACAATGGAAATCTACGTAAGGAATAAAACAAAACCACTCATTGCCAATATAAATATGTTCAGAATGTGCTATTCAGAATCAATTAGGAGTCATCAATGTTTAAATTTAAAAAAAGGAATTCATAAATTGTAAAAACCATTATGTTAGATGAATTTATTTAAATTGCATGTAGATTTGATAGATAAGGCTTAGGTTAGTCTATTGAAGATATGATGTAATCATGAGTCCTGTACTTCATGTCATCTCCAGCATCCTACATCAAGACCCTAGGACTGATAGTAGTCAGATGCAACCTTCTTTTGTCATGACATTGACCCAACCATTACATCTGGCTCCCAATGTTTTTGGCATGAACATATTATAGTTGCAAGGGAGGTTTATCATTGGACAGAACCTAAAAAAAAATTTTTGTTGAATTTTTTTAAGCTTACCCCTTATATAACAAGTTCAATTAACACCAAAACACTATTGTATATATGAATACAATAAATAAATGACATATTTAAATATTAGATAAAAACACAAGACACATAAAACTAAAAATGAGTAAAAAAAACATTTTTTTTTACATATGAGGATTGAATGCAGGATGAATAAACAGAAACTTGTGAAACAATTAAAACATGAATAAATTGGCACTGAAATAGAGGAGTCCGGCAAAGTAAAAACTAAACTAAAATGTAGACAGGAAAAACAGAAGTAATAAAAATTGATATAGAAGTTAAGGTTACACATGGCATAGTTAGAGAAAATGTTGTACCGGTCAAAAAAAAGCCAACACATCAACAAACCCAAACTCAAAGTCAGATTCAAATTCAGGCTGTTCAAACTGAATTCAAACCCAACTCACGAGCTCAGATCAAATCAATGGATGACATATATCAACAATACATGACTATGCACCAAGGAACTAGCTCAATGGATGATGATGATTAATGAGACCCCTGATTTAACTCTAATAAAGTATAATAAAATAACTAAGAATCTTTATAAGTCAACTCATATATATATATATATATATATATATATATATATATATATATATATATATATATATATATATATATATATATATATATATATATATATAGATTCAGGTTGCCAATACAGACAGTGAGCATTAATATTAAAATAATTTGAATAAAAAAAAACCAAATGTGATAAAATGTTTAATAATAATTATAATTTTGTTCAACTTTTAGATTGTGATTATATAGATTACCTCTAGTCTTTAAACGGAATTTATATTTACAATAAGAATGGCAGTCTTTATTATATGCCAATACGATTATGCAATATTCTAGGAGAAATATATATATATATATATATATATATATATTTCTCCTAGAATATATATATATATATATATATATATATATATATATATATATAATGCAAAACCATAAAACAATACAATACTAGCTTAAATTCAAAATTTTAACAAAATCCTTACACAACCATGGTTTCATCTACTACAAAAAGACCTTCTCAAGTAAAAATCAACCTAAAAAAAACATATATTGTAACAGTGAGAAAATGTATGACTTGTTAACATAGTCCAGAATTTGACCACCACACAGAACTGCAGCACCATCTAGGTAGCGAAGCCCCCCGTAGTACTAAGTTCGAACATAGTTTATCGGTTCCACAATACAATCCATGAAACAGCGCATCTGATGCGACATTAGTAAACATTTCTTTAGGCATGGTGGTCAGGGATATGCAAGAGATTCATGATTTTATTTTCGAGTTAGCCAATAATCAAACTAATATTAATTAACATTCATATTTACATAATCGAGGAAATTTTATAGAATGGGTATTGAATAAATGAAACATAGCTGCAGTCATATAGTTTAAAATTATTTAATAACCCATTTAAAAAGGAAATCATTACTAATAATATTTTCGATTAAAAGCTTCAGTAGCGGGATTTGCAATATTATATGTTAAAGAATACAGTTATTTATTTAGACATCATTTATATTGAGGATCTCAGTAGTGGTATTTCTGATAATGTAACATTTATAAAAGGGATTCATTTATTTGAAGGCATAATCTAGATACCTAACATTCTCGAGTAAGTTTTTCTAGTGCATGCCTGGAGGGATTTATACCTTTGCAATGCAAGAGTCTAAAGTAAGATTTAAGAGTAGTGGTGGACATATATTTATTTAATTAAAATAGTTATTTTATGACTAAAGGCAAACATTTATTTGAGAGTGAATCATGAAGATAATGCTGATGGTGGAGTGATATATATATATATATATATATATATATATATATATATATATATATATATATATATATATATATATATATATATATATATATATATATATATATATATAATAATCAAATTAAGTAAAGGAACATGTGGTATGCTTAAGAAAGGCGATATGGAAAGGCAGTATATTGAAACTGCAAGCCGTGAATGAGTTTATAAGAATGTCGGGCTCGTCTCTGCCTCGGCCCGATGAAGTAAAGTGTCACATAAACATAACCAGGGACAAGCAGTCCGTGTCGCAGTTTGCCAGCTGGCTGCATGACAATCGTCAAATCCTACAGGAGCATTTATTATGTCCACTCGTATAGGATGACTGGGGTTAATTTCAACCCTGAAGAATCCAGAATATTCATGGCGAAATGGGTCATTGCGTCTCTAAAACGTAACACATGTATAATGTGTTTGATTATGATAAGATTTAAATAGATTTCTAACTCAGCCCTACATTATCAACATTTAATAAAGAACTTTGGCAACTCTCAAAGAAATGTAATTTTCTGGAATTATTCATTGAGATTTAATAAATGCAAAACATATATAAATGGGGGATTATTACAACTGATATGCCAGCCACTTGTGAAGTTGTAGACCTCTGCATTACAATAAATGAAGCATTGAAGGCGTGTCTATTTATATGAAAGTTAAGTTATTTATGAAAGTAAATATTAATGAAAATTTGACACACATTCACTGTTTCAAGCGATCATAGATTTAAACTTTGGAAATTGAGACAATTATGGGCATGCAATAATTAAATAATAACTATAGATAAAATGTAGATTTGAGAAATATGCACCCAAGAAAGATAAAGTGAGGTAAGCTAGATTATTAAAGAAATTTACACATTAGATTAATGATTAAATTTTAGTTTCAAAAAATTACAATTTTGACATTATATAAGTTAGACAAGTAATATGAAGATGAGCTATAGCATATTATTAGAGTACTCTAGAGTTTGAACACACACAGGTACCTGTTTTATAAGAAGTTTTCTGATTCCATTGGTTTAGTAGAAAATTGTTCGTGATTAGCAGTTCTTTCTTGTATTTTGGCGTTTCATTTATCTTAACAGCAGCAGCAGCTTTCTCATTTATTTCAGGCAGCAGATCATCATGATTAATTTATGACAGGCAATGGAAAGTTCGGCATCTGATAGGCCATCTCCCAATGGAGAATAATCTAGGTGCTTCTACTTGGTCATACCTTGGCAGTAACAATTTATTTTAAATCAAAAATTTTGGAGACTCTCAGTGATCGAGAGCAAAGCTAAAGTTCAAGTGAATGTTTCCAGCAAGTCTAAGATGGTCTTTTCTCTTATCTTGATCTTTTACATTTTTGCTTATGTATTTTTAGGTTTTATTTAATTTGCTTATGTATTTTTAGGTTTTATTTAATCTGCCCTGAGGATAATCAATGCATTTTGCTGGTTTTAATTAGAAAGAAAGCTTCCATTCTATTGTTTACATTTTACATTTACTAATTACATTTTGAGGAATTTTTCTTTAATTAATTTATTATCTATCACTGACCGATGTTTTTAATTTTTCAAAGACAAGAAGGGAATATAAGATTATTTTAACTTTTAATTAATTATTACATCAGATTTTTTTAGAATTATTATTAACGAAATTTAAACAAAGCAATAAATATCAACTTTATAATTCAAATAAATGATTAAAATTATACAAAATTATATAATGAAAAGAAATCTAAATTATATTATTTTATCCTTATTTATTGCCTTTAATTTGATATCGAAATGTGTGCATGTTTATGTTGAATTCTACATATATTTATACATTTTTAATATTGCTACACATACAATTCGACACTAAAAAGTTTAAATTTGGGCGGGATAGACCGATCAGTGAGAGATGACATAAAAAGGTGAAACTTAAGATTCGAATACGAATCTTACTGTTTCATTTCCCCATACTTCCTGTGAACAATTAAGAAAGGACAAAGGAGGCAAGAAAGAAAAAAAAATTTTTACATTACATAATTTAAATATGAAAAAATTATTCTTTTACAGATATATAGAAATATAGAAAGCAGAGATTACATGAAGCAATGAACAATTTATATACTGGATCTAAAATTTATAGTTTAATTAAAGTGGCCTAATTTGGCCATGTCTGGTTAGAAATCATAGTAATAATTAGTTAAACTGGGTGTATAAATATAAAAAAAATTCTTAGATTATGATTAGTTAGTATAATATATATAAAAACATTTTTAAGAGTAATAGTAATTAAAACAATAATATATAACAAAATTTCTATCTAAAACCCTATTTGACTAAAGTACATTCCATTCAACCAAGTTCATTATACCAAATTCATTTTATTATTTTCATATACGTTTAATCTGTCCTAAGAGTCTGATATTTTTACAACCCCAGGTCGGGTGGATAATACCTACATGGTTTGAGATTATGGGCATTATATGTCCCTTTTATGGTATCTCCATCTTTTAATAAATATGCATTTGGGCCACATTTGCGGTCAATTATAAAGGGTCCCCAGTACAAAGGAAAGAACTTTTTGTATACTCTTTTATCTTGGTTACTTTGTTGAGAAATCCATACCAAAACATAATTCTTGACCTGGAAATGTTGGCTTCTCTAATCTGCTCATAATTTCTGTTCTGCTTTTTCTGTAAGGCAGCGGTGTGCTTTGCATCTGTCAGTTTCAATATTGATTTCATGTTTATCCATGGGTAATGGCGTCTTGATCAGTAATGAGTCCGCTTTACCAAAATGCAAACATGTTGGTGTCATGTCAGTGGCCTCATTGATTGTTCCATTGATGTATTGAAAAATCTTTTCAGTTTGATTTACCCAGCTTCTGTGACTTTGGTTAACATGGGTCCTAAATAGTCGGTTTATTTCCCTCATAACCCTTTCACAGGGGTTAGACTGAAAATTTCGAATTGAGGTCAGAATATGTTTAACGTTCTGCTGCCTCAACCAAGTCTTCCATTCTTGAGATGTAAAGGCAGATCCGTGGTCCGAGAGGATGGTGATCGGTTTTCCAATCTTGACGAATTGACACTTTTGTAACACTCGAATTGTGCAACGGGAATCTGCTCACATCACAGGATAGGCCCAACCGTATTTTGAGAATAGATCATAAGTTACAAGTAAGTAACGAAATCTATGGTAGGATGGCAATGGGCCATAGTGATCAATCACAAGTATTTCATTTGGTGCAGATGGGATGATAGTGGCACCTACTCCACTAAAGTTTTTATTTGGTGGTTTATCTCTTGCACAAATAGCACATTTCTTGAGGGTATCCATCACATCTTCATATAGTTTTGACCAGTGAAATTGTAATCTTATAGCTTCTTCTGTTTTTCTGTGGCCATAGTGCCCTACTAAGCCATGCATATACATGATGAGATGTTTTCTGAGGTCAGGTGGTACCAAGATTTTCCAGTAAATTTTATCTCCCACAACCTGCTGCTGCAGCAACCCATTTCTTATCTGGTATAGCTTCTTTCCTCGAGGTGTTGATTAGCCTTGTATTGTATTTCCTTGCTGTTGTACAATTTGGATAAGCTTTTTGTATAGTGGTTGTTGCTCTTGCCAATGTTGAAGGTTCCTTAACTTGTGTTCCATCTCCTGGTCCAGTTCCACTGCTGCAATTACCAATGGCTGATCACTTATTATGGGGTTGTGTGGCTCCAGTTTTATAGGATGTCGACTTAATATATTGGCCATTGTATTTTCAGGCCCAGGGCAGTAGACAACTTTATAATGAAATCTTTGAAGTGAAAGACTCCATCTGATGAGGCGGTCATTGTTCAGGTAACTTTTATTTAGGAATTTGCGACACCGGTGGTCAGTAATGATAATCACTTCTGAACTTAGCAGCATCGGCTTGAACTTATTACATGACCACACGATTGCTAGTGTCTCTTGTTCTGTCACTGGGTAGTTCTTTTCGGCTCCTTTCAGAGTACGGCTGCTAAAATATAGTATTTGGTGTTGGCCTTCTTGATTGACTTGAAATAGAACCACGCCCAATCCTTTCTGACTGCTGTCAGTCTGCAAATAAAAGGGACGGGTAAAATCTGGGTAGTGTAACATCACAGTCTCTAAAAATCTTCTCTTTACTCGACTGAAGTCTTCTTCATGTGTCTTCGTCCATTCCCACCAGTGGTGGGGTCTTATCAATTCTATTAGTGATGATGTATTGTTGGCAAAATGGGGGTGAAACTTGTGATAGTAATTGCAAAGACCCAGAAATTATTGAACCTGTTTTTGGTTTGTGGGCCTAGGGAAATTATCAATGGCTGCAACCTTGTCAGGGTGAGCCCTAATTCCTTGACCATTTACAATATGGCCTAAAAAGGAAATCTCCCTCAATGCAAAATAACTTTTTTTTAAATTAACAGTTATATTTTTCTGGGTGCACTCATCGAAAAATTGTTTTAAATCTTCCAGATGTTCTGTAATGTCTTTTAACACAACTACTACATCGTCTACATAACATACCAATTTTTTTTTAACTTTTCTGACAATACTTGGTCCAAACATCTCATGAGGCCCACCCCGCTATTTATCAGCCCAAAGGGTACTCTCTTAAACATGTGGGTTTGCCCATTGTATTTGAATGCAGTATATTTTCGATCCTGGGGGTGGAGAGCCATTTGTCAGTAACTGACAGTTAGGTCAAGAGTAGAGAAAATATTCTTAGCAGTCAACTCGATAAATGTTTCTTGGATGGGTTGTGGGATGTCTCACTCAGGTATAGTAATGTTGTTTAATGTCCTAGCATCTAGACACAATCGTACGGTTCCATCTTTCTTTTTGACCATGACTTACGGGTTATTATAGGGTGATGACCCCTTTTCAATTACACACCATTCAATCATCTGCTTAATTTGAGCATTCACCTCTTCTTGATACTGAAATGGGATAGGGTAGATGCGGGTCTGGAAATGTGTCTCTTCTTTTACTCATATCTGATTGACGTAATCACTAATTTCACCTTGGACCTGAGAAAATATTGTACGATTTTCCGTAAGTAATTTTTGTAACTGGAATTGGTCCTCTACCTTGTCTAATGATGATTCCATAATTTTCTCTTGGATATCCTCATCAGGAATGGCCTCCAGACATCTTAATTGGATTTCTTCACTTTGTTTATTAGTATCAAAATTAATCTGCTTCTGCTGGAAAGTTAATATCTTTTTATAGTCCAGGATACATCCATGTTGGATTAAGAAGTCGGACCCAATTATCATGTCCTTAATTAGTCCTTTTATCACTAAGAAGGAGTGTCCTGCATTGGCTTCTCCTATCGATATTTCCAACCAGACTTGATAGTTTTCAGTTCTGGTCATCCTCCCATCAGCCAGCTTCATTCGGATTGGGTGATCAGAAAGCCTGGGTATGAGTCCATGTTTTTCGCAATTTGTTAACCAGTCTCTAGAAACACAAGAAATCTGGCTGCCTGTGTCAAGAAGAATTTGTACAACTGCGGCCCCGATTCTTGTATTAATAATTGGGCAAGGGCCAATCTGAAGTCCCAAGTGGGATCTTCTTACTGGATGACTGATGTTAGGTTAGTCATCTCCACTACTTTCAGCTGCTGGCAAGATGAATGCTGGTACTGGAAATCTTTTACTGAAGTCCCGCTTGATCGAATTGCTGTTTGGTTTCTTTCTTTCTCACCATGATTGCTAGTAGTTGCGGATTGCTGTTGTCTGGTCTCCTGCTTCCATTTGTGATCTACTAGTTTTTAGACCAATGGCTATCATCTAAAACTGCAAGAAATTCTCCCATCTCTTCAATGTTTTTGATACGACTTCCGATCATCAGCTTTTGGGTAGTTACTGGCATATTTTGTTGAATTGTTCCAATGATATGTGTATCTGCCAATGTGAACAGTGTGAGAGATTTAAATTAGTTTGCTTGGCAGAGGAAAAACTGAGCCTGTGTTTCTTGGTGTATTGCTCCGTATTTTTCATGACAGAGCGTGATGTAGATACCAATTTTATACTCGTCATTCCAATATTGTTTCATTAATGCATCTGTGTACTTCTCTATGGTTTTAGGTTTCCATTTCACCATATCCCACCAGTCTTTCGCATAGCCCTGTAAATGGCAACTGGCAATAGCTACCTGTTCACCTGTTCCTGTCTTATGCACTTGAAAGAAACTTTGTAAGCTCTCTAAGTGGGTTTGAGGATTTTCTCCTGTCTCTCCTCTAAAGATTTTTATTTGAATAATCTTTCCTAAGTAGCTTTGAGATTTAACCTTCCTTGTCTTTATATTTTCCCCCTCTTTATTGACTTGGGTTATTCTATATTCGTTTGCTATCATTCCTAACTCTCTCAAGACAAATTTTGAATTTCCTGATACACCTTAGCTCTTATCTTTTCTTCTTCCTGTCTTTTTTTTATTCTTCGTCTTTTCTTCTCACTTCCTCCTCACAAATTTTTCTCATTTCTTCCCTATTCTGTCTCAATATTTCAAGCAACTTTAAATTAAGGCCCATCGACCCTCCATAAGCTTTGGATAAATCTATTTGCTCTATATCAATTTTTTCTGCTTTCATTTTCTTAATATGATTTATTTATTTTATACTACAGCAGTTGATTACTCCCCACCGATATATTGGCCCTGTAACACTCTTTCACTGCCCTCCCCTACTCTACATTGCCCTATCTCTATACTGCTGTGTTTAACATATTTAACATATATATTATGGCGAACTACTGGTAATGCATATAAGCCACTGCTGTCTATAATATATATAATGGTGCTTTAATAAAAAAAAATTCAATGCTACCTGCTTTTCATTTAGCAACTGATTACTTTTTACTTTTTATTTTTGACATATATATAAAAATATTTCATTAGGTCCGAGTATTTTCGCTCCTTCTTAAAGTACACTCACATTCCTGCTTTCCTTAAATTTATTATTAAGCCTGCTGTCCTTTCATTCACTCGACCCACATTATTTCACTCGATTTATTTTTTTCATTATTTTTATCAAACAAAATTGTATATATATAGAATAATTAGCCAACTCGAGTAACGAACACTAAAAGAAATTTATATGCGTTATATTTTGCTCAGGGATAGGGATATTGTGTCGAAAGCTCCACATTGGAAAGCACCAAATGCTAAAAAACATCTACTATGTAACAGTCAGAAAATGCATGACTCATTAACATAGTGCAGAATTTGACCACCACACAGAACTGCAGCACCATCTAGGTAGCAAAGCCATCCGTAGTACTAAGTTCGAACATAGTTTATCAGTTCCACAATACAATCTACGAATTAGTGCATCTGATGTGACATTAGTAAAAATTTCTTTAGACACGGTGGTCAGGGATATGCAAGAGATTCATGATTTTATTTTCGAGTTACCCAATAATCAAACTAATATTAATTGACATTCATATTTACATAATTGAGGAAATCTTATAGAATGGGTATTGAATAAATGAAACGTAACTGCAGACATATAGTTTAAAATTATTTATTAGCACATTTAATAAGGAAATCATTACTAATAATATTTTAGATTAAAAGCTTCAGTAGCGGGATTTGTGATATTATTATATTTTAAAGAATACAATTATTTATTTAGACATCATTTATATTGAGGATCTCAGTAGCGGGATTTCCGATACTGTAACATTTATAAAAGGGATTTATTTATTTGAAGGCATAATCTAGCTACTTAACATTCTCGAGTAAGTATTTCTAATGCATGCCTTGCAGGATTTATACCTTTGCAATGCAAGAGTCTAAAGTAAGATTTAAGAGTAGAAGTGGACATATATTTATTTAATTAAAATAGTTATTTTATGACTAAAGGCAAACATTTATTTGAGAGTGAATCATAAAGATAATGCAGATGGCAGAGTGATATATATATATATAATAATTAAATTAAGTAAAGGAGCATGTGGTACGCTTTAAAAAGGCGATATGGAATGGCAGAATATTGAAACTGCAATGCCGTGAATGAGTTTATAAGAATGTCAAGCTGGTCTCTGCCTCAGCCCAACAAAGTGAAGTGTCACATAAACATAACCAGGGACAAGCAATTTGTGTCGCAGTTTGCCGGCTGGTTGCATGACAATCGTCAAATCCTACGAAAGCATTTATTATGTCCGCTTGTGTAGGACGACTGGGGTTAATTTCAACCCTGAAAAATCCGGAATATTCATGGCAAAATGGGTCATCGCATCTCTAAAACATAACACATGTACAATGTGTTTGATTAGGATAAGATTTAAATAGATTTCTAACTCGGCCCTACATTATCAACATTTAATAAGGAACTTATTTTCTGGAATTATTCATTGAGATTTAATAAATGCAAAACATATATAAACGGGGGATTGTTACAACTGATATGCCAGCCATTTGCGAAGTCGTAGACCCCTGCATTACAATAAATGAAGCATTGAAGGCGTGTCAATTTATATGAAAGTTAAGTTATTTATGAAAGTAAATATTAATGAAAATTTGACATGCATTCACTGTTTCAAGTGATCATAGATTTAATCTTTGGAAATTGAGACAATTATGGGCATGCAATAATTAAATAATAACTATAGATAAAATGTAGATTTAAGAATTATGCACCCAAGAAAGATAAAGTGAGGTAAGCTAGATTATCAGAGAAATTTACACGATAGAGTAAGATTAAATTTTAGTTACACAAAATTACAATTTTAACATTATATAAGTTAGACAAGTAGTATGAAGATGAGCTATAGCATATTATTAGAGTACTTTAGAGTTTGAACACACACAGGTACCTGTTTTATAAGAAGTTTTCTGATTCCATTGGTTTAGTAGCAAATAGTTTGTGATTAGCAGTTCTTTCTTGTATTTTGGCATTTCATTTATCTTAACAGCAGCAGCAGCTTTCTCATTTATTTCAGGCAGCAGATCTTTATGGTTAATTTATGACGGGCAATGGAAAGTTCAGCATCCGATAGGCCATCTCCCATTGGAGAATAATCTAGTTGCTTCTACTCGGTCATACATTGGCAGTAACAATTTATTTTAAATATTTTGTAGACTCTCAGTGATCGAAAGCAAAGCTAAAGTTCAAGTGAATGTCTCCAGCAAGTCTAAGATGGCCTCTTTTCTTATCTTGATCTTTTACACTTTTGCTAATGTATTTTTAGGTTTTATTTAATCTACCCTGAGGATAATCAAAGCATTTTGCTGGTTTTAATTAGAAAGAAAGCTGCCATTCTATTGTTTACATTTTACATTTACTAATTACATTTTGAAAATTTTTTCTTTAATTAATTTATTATCTATCACTGACCGATGTTTTTAATTTTTCAAAGACAAGAAGGGAATATAAGATTATTTTAACTTTTAATTAATTATTACATCAGATTTTTTTAGAATTATTATTAACGAAATTTAAACAAAGCAATAAATACAAACTTTATAATCCAAATAAATGATTAAAATTATACAAAATTATATAATGAAAAGAAATCTAAATTATATTATTTTATCCTTATTTATTGCCTTTAATTTGAGATCAAAATGTGTGCGTGTTTATGTTGAATTCTACATATATTTATACATTTTTAATATTGCTACACACACAATTCGATACCAAAGAGTTTAAATTTGGGCGGCATAGACCGGTCAGTGAGAGGTGACATAAATAGGTGAAACTTAAGATTCGAATACGAATCTTACTGTTTCAATATATATATACAAACAAACAAACCTTTCCATAATTCATTTCAAACTCCATTTTCCTTTAATACGTCTTTAGAGATTAAGGGAAGGTGGAGTTTGAACTGAATTATGGGAAGGTTTGTTTGTTTGTATATATATATATGTTTTCCTTTAGGTTGATTTTCACTTGAGAAGGTCTATTTGTAGTGGATGAAACGATGGTTGTGTAAGGATTTTGGTAAAAAATTTTGAATTTAAGCTAGTATTCTATTGTTTTATGGTTTAGTATTTTTATTTTTGCTAGTATAGTGTTAGACAGTTTTGGTTATATATATATATATATATATATATATATATATATATATATGTATGCCCCGACAAGGAAGTAAAGGTAGATAGAGGTATTTGGCTGTGACAGAAATTATGATTCAAATTAAAAAGAAAGAATGTGAGATTTATATTCACATTCGTAAATCAATTCACAAAGAGCAAGATACATGTTAATGGCATAACTTTAATATTTAATAGAAAACTTACTTAATTATAAATAAATATGAATTTGTTCGACTTTAATAAAATCAATTCATCACAATTTATGAGCATGAGAGCGGGCTTTACTGGAACTGAAAAATAAATGGTACTGACAACTTATGAGCTATAAGAATAAATATGAAAACTAATGGCTTGTCTGTGATTTAAGAAAATAGCAGGGTGGCTTTTATTTGACAAGTCTTTGATGCCCTATATAAAGGATCCACAGAACATGGAAAACCAGGTTGGGTCATAGCCTCGAACCTTTGGTGTTCCAAATATAAAATGAGCGAGTGAGGAAGTACTTTCTTCCTACATAATTTAATGAACAGTAATATCACCGAGGACAAGCCTGTGAAGTAGGAGATGGCTCATGTCAGCAACATTCAGAAAAATGATGACTTGGTAATCATCTTATAATTAATAAAACCCATTTTATATAAAGAATGCTCTACGTGATGACCAGACCATGTTGAATTAAAGTCGAACGAGCTTTAACTAAAAAGTACTTAATGCAATTATAGAATCATATCAATCATGCAATGAAGGAAATTATTATCGAGTTGAAGTTTTACTGGCATATAATTAAAAATAAACAACATTAATAAATCACATGGTATAGAGCGTATATATATATATATATATATATACCATGTGATTTATATATATGGCATTTATGATTATATATATATATATATATATATATATATATATATATATATATATATAAAAATGAAATGCCATCATAAGAAAAGAGAAAGTTAACAAATGTTAAATTTAAAGACTAGAGATTAAGATAGAGAATTACTACATAATTTAAACTAGCATTAATACATTAAGGAAAGAGAAGATCTTTTAACAGTATTTAATTTAAAGGTAGTGTAAAGTAAAGTTTGAAGACCTGCCAGAAAGTAGCGCTTCATATAAGAAAGATATTATCATTTTTTCATGGTTGGCTCCTTAAATTACACATGGCAGAGTCCAGTTGGATAAAATATAGATGCACATTTTGGAAAATTATTTGAATGACATTTTGAAGGATTTCTCTAAGGTTCTGGCAGCCTATGATTGGTATATGAATTTTTATATTACAGCCACTTTGAAGATTTTCAGGGGACTTCAGGAACCGTAGTCAGGCTCCTGAAGTTAAGCCCCTCCCCACCATGGTAGAAACACTATTTTACTTCATAATTTAACTGGATGGCTTCTTCTCTAATGAAATATATATGGCTTCTCTTAATGAGAAATAATAGCTACTTGGAAACTTTTTCTGGGCTTTTTATACTGTATCTGATGACTTCAGGCTAGCACCTCTTTCCTAATCAAGCTTACAAAAATTTATTAGTTGTTTTTAGATACATTCCTTTGATAAAGCTTTCAAACTCATTAACTTGAATTCATTTTTTAATTAGAAAATGAATTTTTAAAATCAGAAAATGATTTTAATTAGGACCTTACATTTCAAATACTCATCTTTTTCTAATTAATAAAACTTTACCCATTGTTTTGGAAAGAGGCAATCTGAAAGCTTATTGAAAGAATCTAGCTTTTAATCACTAAAATTTGAACAAATTATTTAAAAGTAAAATAAAACATTCCCAATGCAAGGAAACTTTAGAACGAATATGTACATTTAAATATTTATAAATATATACGCACAATCCATGCAGTTATAATATATATAAATTCATGAATAATTCTATCATGAATTTATTAACAGAAATGATTAGTTTAAATCTCAAATGAGTTAATTTTAACACACATTTGTAATAGTTTTTTTTTAAAGGAAACTAGCGTGGACTGATCATATAAAGTCCCATTGCATCCGAAATTCAAGGTTAATACAAGGGTTTGACAGTGGCTACATGTGAAATATCATGAAGCTAGGATCAAATGTAGATCCAACTGCTTCAATGTGAAACATTGTGACAATTATTTTTTGTAATATTTTTATAAGTAAAAGTTGTTTAAGGTATTCAATTCATTATATTAAGAAGTGGAAAAAAATTACTTGCTATAGAAACAGTGTTTTACCATGAAGGGGAGGTTAGTGATATTGAGGGAGATGAAATTTAGGTTAGCCATGAGGAAGTGCCTTTACATGTTCAAATGTCTGGGAGGTACCAGGGAGAGGCCAGTGACTCTCAACAGATATCTGATATAAACCAAGTGTTACCCCAACGTCCCAAGAGCATATGAAGCTGATGTGAACCAACCACCCAAAGTCGAGGCAGCTCAGTCTATGGAAAGTGGGATGACCACATTTCAAATATTCCAAGAGATGATGAAGGAGATGAGGGAAGGTATGAGTAAAATGGAAAGAAGCATGAAGGCTACAATGGAAATTATGGAGACAAGCTTCAATGCTAAAATGGAAAATATGAAGCTTAATATGATTGATGATAAGAAGGGTATGAATGAAAGTGTGAACCAGTTGAAGGCTAATATGGTCACAAAAGAGGAAGTAAAGAAATTAAAAATGAATATAGATAGCATGGAATTTAGGATGGGAGATATGGAAACTAAGACTGATGTGGTTAGTATGGAAGCTAGAATTGAACAAGGGATGAAGGAAAATGCAGATACCATGCAACAAAAACAATAAAAGATTAAAGAAGTGGAGACGTGACTGTCAATAAAATTAAATTGTGTCCAGAAGAGTAATGTTGAATTAAAACAAGAAATAGGGGAAATGAGAAAAGAAGTGGAGGATAAAGATACCCAATGTAGGCAATGTTTGGAAAAATTTAAACATTGTGTCACAAGTCAAGCACATAGATGAAATGTGGGGTGAAATAATGATCACTCATGCAATTGTAAACCAGTTGACTACCAAAAAAAACACAAATATAGAAGCCTGTCATAAAATTATAAAAACACAAGGTGAGGCTATAGAGACTCTAGAATAAGGTCTGAAATGTTTAGGTGAGACTATGAGTGAAAGACTTGGAATGGTTGAGCTATGTCAAAAGACACAAGTAATGTGAGTGCAACAGGTCATAAACAGCTCAATTTCTTGGAGTATCATAGAAGAAGCATCTGAAGAAAAAACCCAAATGTTGACATCTTCAACAAATTCCATGGACATTGAACACAGAGGGGACAACATAAAAGCAATTGCCACATTATTGGATAATGAGATTGTCATTCATAATTCAGAAAAGCAGTAACAAGCTATTATCTTGCAAAAGAATCTATTTGATTTTCATCTTGAATCCAATTAATGTACTAAGCATTCTTTTACTGCTGAAACTTCTCTTGAATCTGAGTCTTCTGTTAGGTGAATTCATCAAGTATCCCAAAATGGAATAGAAAACCATTCTGCCAACTTTAATTTGGGAAAAGTGATCACAAAAACATGTTGGAGTGATGCTAATTTCGGTACATTAACCCTGTCCATGAATAATGTGGAAACCTGTCCATGAATAATGTGGAAATAGAAAGGTTATGCAACCAAGTGATGCAAATTAATGTGAACAATCAATGCTCAAGGTTTAAAGTTTGCTCTCAACATAAGGACCAAGAACATAATGATCACATATTGAGAAAATGTTTAGCTATTCAGAGGATTTTTACAGAAGAAAACTGCCTTGTGAAAGCTAATTGTGATAAAGCAAATAAAATTTATAGATTTGATCATTTTGAGAGTATGTTATGGTACATAAAATGTTTCTATAATCAAAAGGATGCCCAAATCATAGACAGTTATCAAGTGATAACAGACACAAATTGCACATCAGTAGCCAGAAAAGTTCACAATACCATAAGTTATGCAACATGTACAAATGTCCATTTACATTCATTAGGCAAATGGATGATGATGCCTAAATTAAAAAAGTAAGGCATGTAGCAAGGGATGGACTTTGAAAATTGCAGACATGAAATGTGAAAATGTTTTTTTCTAAATGGTTGAATTTCAATATGATTTTCCAAAAGGAAAAATTAAATATATATATATATATAGTAATAATAACAAGTCAGATGTAGTAGCATTTATCATAAATATAAAAAAAAGCTTGTTTAGAGCTATTAGCACGCTCTTAAGTTTATATATATATATATATATATAAAATTGACAGTCACATTAATGTTCAAGACAATATTAAAAGCCAGTTAAAGCAAAGAAGAATTTACACACATGAGTACTAAGATGTAAAGGTTAAGACATTTCAACAATACAATGATGCTTTCAATTTGCAAAAGTGTATGTATAACAACAGCTGTACATCATGATATAAATGCAGAAGTAGCTAAAAAACAATGACTAGCTACTTAATAAATCAAAACTAAGAAGCAAGAATGAGAGGGAAAATCAATATAAATTTCAGATAAGGGACAGAATACTCATAAAGACTCACCACCAAAACAAACAAGTATCAGAAAATTTACAATTAATATAGGGACCATATGCCATAGTAAAACAGGCTGGTCCTAATGCTTTTTGGGTAGATATTAAGGGAGAAGTTAGAGGCACATACAATGCCAGATTATTGAAACCATATCTTGGTCAATCAAAATAATAGTGTGTGAGATTAGTAAGTTCATCAAAATAATGTAAATAGAGTTAGAAGTAGAAATGATAAAAAAAAGTTTACAAAAAAGTGAGAGAACATCAAAAAACAAGTTCTTAGGATAGTAATAATTAGTGTGTAGTATTAATGAGGGTATACTTCAGTAAATATGCTGGAATAACTTAGAACTGACCACATTTTTTTAGTGAATCCACATGTTGTGATGGATACTCTGTTTCACATAATCCTTAAATCCAATAAATCTCTAGAGAAAAGCATGAGATAAATTAGTGAACAAAGATGTGTACCATCTAAAATAAAATACATAAATTATCAGGTTTCAACCATACCCTTAAAAAAATATTTTTTTACCCTAAGTTAGATTCTCACTAAGAAAGATATGTAATTATTTAGAGGAGAATGTCAGGATAGGTATTTAAAATTGAGGGATTGGAAAGGAAATGTAGGAAGTAAGCATTGTGATCTTTCACTGAAAACAAGTGAAATAATATGCACAAAAATGAACATATGTTATGCACATTAGGCATTAAAATTTTGATCAACAAGTAAAATTTTAATCTTATGAAGAGGAGGTGAATTGTAAGTGTAGCTTAAGATCACACCCAAAACAAACCTTAGCCACCTAAAATATTAGATTGTCTTTTAATTTGAATGTAAGTATAAAATAAATACTAAGTTTGCTAGAACACTCTTACAAAAATTTTCATGTATAAATAGTTATGACAGTGTACTAATTGTATATTAAACAGTGGGAATGATAGGTCATTTATATGAAATCACACATATATATTAATAATAAAATTCTAGTGTTTAATAAAAAATATAAACATTATTAAAATTCACATAAATTTATATATATATATATGTGTGTGTGTGTGTGTTAACAATTGCATTGTGTTGAAGATAATAAATATAGACAATGACTTAAACAATGAAAAAAACAGTATCAAGTATTGTACTAAGTGTCCAAATATAAGAAAAAATTATATTATTAATATATTATTTTATTATTATTTTTTAAATGAATCTATAATCACAATATTTTTAAAATGCAACAATAGGCACATGCTGTGAATAAACAATGGAAATGATGCTAGGTATAAAAAGAAAAACAATTAAAAATTGTTCTTCTTTAATTCTTGTGCATTTGGCATGAAAAGTCAACTTTATTGAAGCAGTTATTTTAATATTTTTTTTCTACAAAATGTACATTTTTTGAATCAACGTCTCAACAAATGTTAGTTTTTTTATTTATTTGCCATAAGTCCAACATAACTTATACATTTTAAAAAAATTATTATGATTTTTTTTTTAAAAACTAAAAAAGAAATTAGAATGGTTTATTCAGTTCAAAAGTTTAATGACAGGAATATTTTATATAGATAATATCACAAATAAATTAGTATTATATATATTGTAACGAGCACAGATGACGACACATTGTTTTTTTTATTGTTAAACATGAAATTAAAATAAAAAGTTTGCATTTAAAAATTTTCTTTAAGAATTAAAAATTGAATTTAAATATCATCTTAAACTTGTATATATAAATCATACAGATGAAAAAAAATTATTAAACGAAAACTTTATCAAAAGTAGAAAAGGTATTTTAAAAACAAAAACTTAAAAAGATTTAAAGATAAAAATATATCTTTAATTTTGGAAAACACATTAAGTAATCAGAAAATGGAAATGATTGTTTTAATTAGTTCAATGTAAACTAGCCTTGGGCATTTAAATGTATAAACAATGGTCGGATAGGAAAACAATAGAAACTTTTAGCAAATGAAAGAAATCCATCGGGAAATCGGACCTCAGCAAAAGGATCATCACATCAATGATGTGATGTCAATTCAATCCACAAAACTAATATAAAAAGAAAAGTGGAAATTATTAATTAGTTATTGGTTATTAGAAGAGGACCGATATGTGTTAGTGTGGAGGTGAAGGAGAAGGGATTGAACAGATGCACTCTTCAATCCCTTCGGTTCTGCTAAAAAAAAAAGAGAAATGGACTATCGTTTTCTACATTGAGGACCAGTTAAAGCAAAAACTTCCAGATGGATAAATAAATCAGCCAACAGAATATCAATCTTAGGACAGCATGGAAATTCACATTCATGGCAAGAAACGGATAAAATTGGATGTTTTAAAAATCGTAAGAACTTTATATTCACTTGAAAAAATAAGAACTCTAAATTTTAAAATCTTTTTAGTAAATAATGCAATAGAATCCTATCTGACCAAACTAAATTCTTTATTAATAGTGTTATTTGATGTTTTTTTTCTTATTTATTTAAAATCATTTCCATTTATATTTTTTGTTTTTTAAGTTTTATTATGAATTCTGTTTTCCGATAAATTAAATTATATAAATGTTAAACTTATGTCGGGCGTGAATGGCTGTATAGATTTGTAAAGTTATATTAGGGGAGGGTAATCTTAGGTTATTTGTGTCGTTGTTAAATTGGCTCAATGGATTAGATATAATGATGTAGTTAGTAGATGTAGTAGGAGATTCGCTACTGACAGAATCGTTTATATACACCGCACTCACTCGTTTGCCTATGGAAGGAATTATAAGACAGAGAATGCAGTTCCTTTCTACAGAGTTTTTTTATTGTTCTTCTCATTAGATAGATGTAATATTTCTATATGACTAGAGTCAATGTCTTCTCTTAAGTTTTTGTGCTGCCGTATTTCATATTACATTGAATGCATCGATATATCAGATGAATTGACACCAATTGACTACAAACTTTTAGCCTAAGGTTTAATAGGGATAGAATGTTTTATTTTCACATGCAAATCTATGTAGTCTATTCATACTTGTCACTAAATAAAAATGCATTAAATTTAAGTTGGGTATGGATGCTTGCATGGATTCGTTATCGGTTAATTATGTTTTGAGTTTCATATTTGATCAAAATATATAGACATTTGATAAATAATGATACCTTACGGTGATTATCTAAAATGTATTTATTTGGATGTCTTTTAAGTTATTGTTGACAATGCCAGTATCTTATTGTGAATACTATTGGGTTACTTATAAATTTCCCTCTGCAATTGTCGGTATCAATGATTTTGTATTTGGATCGTTTATGTTTATTTTGAAAAGTTTTTGACCATGGAATCTATGTAACCAATCTATACTCAACATTTTAAAACAAACTTTTATAAATCCATCTGGGTGAACTTATAATAGTATAACAATTAAAATGTAAATTAAAATCTAAAGTAAAGTTAAAAAATAATGTTAAATGTTAAAATGTAAAACTAATACTAGAACAATTTTAAATTTTATATATATATGTGTGTAAATAAATGTTTGTATGTTAATTACTGGCAGTGGCTTATTTTATTCTTTTTTTTTAAAGTTATTCTTAGATAAGAATTTATAAAAATATAAATCTCTGCTACTCCCTGAGCTAGTGACATGGGCTAATGAGCAGAATCAAAATATAAAAAAAACAAAACAAATTTTTTTGACTTACTTATCTGCCTACTTTATAAATTTTTCTAGGTTCAAATGCCTAGATGGCGCCCTGTAGTGCAGAGTACGTTTAGTCTCCTTTGTTCTGGATCATTACAATATATATATATTGTAACCTTCCAGGTTGGCACCAGGAGGAAATGTGAGAAGGTCACATTTGTACTAACAATGGCTAAAGATAATTAGCTGAGAAAAATGAATTGTGATATAATTTAATATTTAAAATTGAGTTTTAGGACAATTAAACTTAAATTGTGGTGAGATTTGCTAGTTAAAATTAGGAATTTAAAAAAATTAAAACTTTAATTGGGTGTACTGATTGGTAGAGCTTTGGATTATGTGTTTGGTAGTAAAAGAGGAGTTATGAACGACATTAGGGATGTTTATATATGGTAGAAATTTTACATGTAATAATAAGCAGAAACATAGATATAGTATTAATTAGAATTTTCTTTTCTATATTTTATTTATTATTTACTGATTGTGTATTGTTCATAATCTTATGTTTAAAAATGATAAAGATTATTTGTATAATAGTGAATAACATTTCTAAAATTAATAATTAATATTTAATATTTATTTTTTTATTATCATGTTTATTCCATTCAAACATTGTATTGTTAAAATTTTTATAAATAATATTTCTGGCAAACTTCCAAAGTTGATTGTCATAGAAACACAGAGGGTGTGAGTGAAGATGGACAGAGAGTTTAAAACTTGAAGAAAGTAAAAAAATTCCAGGGAGAAGATGAAAAAAAAAAAAACTTAAAAGAATCAATAACTCTCTAAGAGTATTACAACAAATATAACAAAAACATCATGAGGATTCTAATAATATATATTTGTGGAGAATTTTCTATTATGCTACTAGAATAATATAATGATGCAGAGATAGACCCAGAGGGAAGCCAGCTCCAAATTTCTGTCAAAATCATGATCCATATTCATTATCTTTAAAATACCTGGATGTCACATAAGATAAGTAATTATGATTTATTTTAAAGTATTACCAAAAATAAATAATATCAGAATGACAAAATTATTTAAAATAAAGCTAGCTAAATTTTTCTTGTTAAATGCTAAAATCAAACGCTTGATTTTCAATTTTAATAATTTTCTATCACTCTTCTGCAATTAAATTTTAAAATGAAAAAGTTAATCTATTTAATCTTGTATCAAGAGGATAATTTTCTACTGTATAACTTTGCAATTTGCGTATATATAATAAAATAATTTCAATGCATGCAAATGTCATTTATAATGCTTGTCATGGAATTCTAGGATAAAAAAAACTCTTATCATTCTTAACAAATTATGCATCAACAATCAGATAGACATTTTGTAATATGTATGTTTCTTTCAACTTTTAAATTTTTTTTAAAAAACTTAACATGTAATGATGGGATATTGATAAATATTTTCGTTACTGAGTACAACAGATGTATAACCAATTTTTTCTTTTAAAAAAATGAAACAATGTAACTTCATGTTATTATAATATGATAATCTATTTTGTATGATCTAGAAATTATACTATAGGTGATTATATATATATTCGAGTGTGTGCATGATGCTATAAATGATTTTTTTTTTTAATTGTATTTATTATGCTTAATTTCGTTAATGAATTTTATTTTAAAAAAATAAAGAATTAAAACCTTGTCTGTTGTAAGTTGGAGGAAAAAAATAGTCAAGTGAAGATTAGATTATTTAGATTGAGTTTGGAGATATTATTTAACCCTCACATATATAAGTATAAGTGTTTAGTTATTGTTTTTTCTTGCCTTTCTTTAATTTTTTGTATAGTTTAATGTAGATGGTATATACATTGATTATAACAGATAAGTGTTGTATAAATTTTATTAAAGACCTATTAGCAGCAGGATTCAAATACAAAACCATTAGGAGAAAAGTCATGAAATTCAACAGCACAATAGATAATAAATTGCCTCGCACTAATCTACCTAAAATAACGGTCCCCTACATCCCTAAAATATCCAGCAAACTAACGAAAATCTTGAGCAACAAATTCAGCATAATATTCAGAACTCCACCCAACACTAATAGGTTGATCAATAACTCCAAAGACTACATTGATCCAGCACTCACCCCACATGTGGTGTACTCCATTTCCTGCCCCCAAGCCGGATGCCACGCCACATATTATGGTGAAACGAAAGCCACAATTAACACCAGATTGGCTCAACATCGGTACACTTTCAACAGAGCCCAAACGAACAGCAGTACATCTTCTGCATTTTTTGAACATACTAAACAATCAGGGCACAATTTCATTCCTGCTAACCCCGTTATTTTATGCTCAGAACCAAACGACTACAGGAGAAAAATAAAGGAGGCATTCTACATTAACAGAGACATCCATGCAATCAACAGAAGAGACACGTGCTTCGACATCTCGAAAAAATGGGCTACGTAACAGTAACTCATTTGAATATTCTCATTTACATATACTAAGTACATTTTTATAAAGGCTATGAGTATGAGGCACGGTTCCTCGAAAACGTTCAGCCAAATTTATTATTATTAACTATATATTTTTTCTCTAATAATTTACAATTAAGTATTTTTATTATTACAAATAAGGAGAAATTAAAACCACATTTTTATAATATGTATAATATATGATTGATTTATGGCATCATCCAAGTTCTATAAATAAGCTAATAAAAAGTATGTTTAGAAATACTAATATTTACAATGTTATAAAAATGCACATATTCAAAAATATATGATTCATATATTAAATATTAGTCAATTTTGGTTTTACTATAAGAGCAATGTAATTGGTTAGCAAAGTGCATAAAATTATAATATTTTTTTTGTTTATTTATCATTTATTTTGTCTTTTAATTTCTAATAAATCTTTTATTGAATTAATAGCCCATATGAATTGCTTGATTATATATATGTTCGATTCTCCATTTCCACACACACATCTGGTTAACATAACATAGTTCTAGAATATCTAAATTTGCTAGTATAGGTCGAGTATTATTTAATCTGTCTGAAGTTGATAAATCACCATATTACAGTGCTAGTAATATATTCTACTTTGCTTAGAATAGATGGTGATGTGGATATAAAAGGTACCCAACCCTCATCATTATATATTCTATACTAAATATAATAATTGATGATTGTGCAACAGTTTTATTGTTGAATAGATGCTTAGAACATATTTAAATTAACATTATAGAATTATGGTTTGTAGATGTTTTTATCATTCTTATTTGCCTCCTATATGAAGACCATATCCTATAACCTCAACTGAGCTAAGCCATAGAATAATTACAATATAAGAATCTTTTAAATGAGTTTAAAAGCAATTTACAATTATAAATTTTATTCTATCTTGTATAGAATTGGCACCTGGGCATTTATAAGTATAATAAAGTAAACAAGTGAAGAAGATGGAGGTTACAGGGTGGGTTAAGTAAATATTAAACCAGTCATCAATCTGTTCAGAAGTAAGTTCAGCCATGATATTTGAAACAAAGTTTCAACAAGAAACTAATTTACAGAAGTCAAATCCATGAATCATTCTGTTATTCTTCTAGGCATATTAATAGAGTCATCTATAGGTGGACTTGACCTTTCTTTTCACTTAACCCATTCTGTATATCAAGCCCCAGTTGGGCGGCCACTTAACCCACCCTGTAACCTTCATCTTCTTCACTTGTTTACTTTATTATATTTATAAATGCCCAGGTGCCAATTCTATACAAGATAGAATAAAATTTATAATTGTAAATTGCTTTTAAACTCATTTAAAAGATTATTATATTGTAATTATTCTATGGCTTAGCTCAGTTGAGGTTATAGGATATGGTCTTCATATAGGAGGCAAATAAGAATGATAAAAACATCTACAAACAATAATTCTATAATGTTAATTTAAATATGTTCTAAGCATCTATTCAACAATAAAACTGTTGCACAATCATCAATTATTATATTTAGTATAGAATATATAATGATGAGGGTTGGGTACCTTTTATATCCACATCACCATCTATTCTAAGCAAATTAGAATATATTACTAGCACTGTAATATGGTGATTTATCAACTTCAGACAGATTAAATAATACTCGACCTATACTAGCAAATTTAGATATTCTAGAACTATGTTATGTTAACCAGATGTGTGTGTGGAAATGGAGAATCGAACATATATATAATCAAGCAATTCATATGGGCTATTAATTCAATAAAAGATTTATTAGAAATTAAAAGACAAAATAAATGATAAATAAACAAAAAAATATTATAATTTTATGCACTTTGCTAACCAATTACATTGCTCTTATAGTAAAACCAAAATTGACTAATATTTAATATATGATTCATATATTTTTGAATATGTGCATTTTTATAACATTGTAAATATTAGTATTTCTAAACATACTTTTTATTAGCTTATTTATAGAACTTGGATGATGCCATAAATCAATCATATATTATACATATTATAAAAATTTATACAACACTTATCTGTTATAATCAATGTATATACCATCTACATTAAACTATACAAAAAATTAAAGAAAGGCAAGGAAAAACAATAACTAAACACTTATACTTATATATGTGAGGGTTAAATAATATCTCCAAACTCAATCTAAATAATCTAATCTTCACTTGACTATTTTTTTCCTCCAACTTACAACAGACAAGGTTTTAATTCTTTATTTTTTTAAAATAAAATTCATTAACGAAATTAAGCATAATAAATACAATTAAAAAAAATAATCATTTATAGCATCATGCACACACTCGAATATATATATAATCACCTATAGTATAATTTCTAGATCATACAAAATAGATTATCATATTATAATAACATGAAGTTACATTGTTTCATTTTTTTAAAAGAAAAAAAAAGAAAAAAAAGAAAAAATTGGTTATACATCTGTTGTACTCAGTAACGAAAATATTTATCAATATCCCATCATTACATGTTAAGTTTTTTAAAAAAAATTTAAAAGTTGAAAGAAACATACATATTACAAAATGTCTATCTGATTGTTGATGCATAATTTGTTAAGAATGATAAGAGTTTTTTTTATCCTAGAATTCCATGACAAGCATTATAAATGACATTTGCATGCATTGAAATTATTTTATTATATATACGCAAATTGCAAAGTTATACAGTAGAAAATTATCCTCTTGATACAAGATTAAATAGATTAACTTTTTCATTTTAAATTTTAATTGCAGAAGAGTGATAGAAAATTATTAAAATTGAAAATCAAGCGTTTGATTTTAGCATTTAACAAGAAAAATTTAGCTAGCTTTATTTTAAATAATTTTGTCATTCTGATATTATTTATTTTTGGTAATACTTTAAAATAAATCATAATTACTTATCTTATGTGACATCCAGGTATTTTAAAGATAATGAATATGGATCATGATTTTGACAGAAATTTGGAGCTGGCTTCCCTCTGGGTCTATCTCTGCATCATTATATTATTATAGTAGTATAATAGAAAATTCTCCACAAATATATATTATTAGAATCCTCTCGATGTTTTTGTTATATTTGTTGTAATACTCTTAGAGAGTTATTGATTCTTTTAAGTTTTTTTTTTTTCATCTTCTCCCTGGAATTTTTTTACTTTCTTCAAGTTTTTAAACTCTTTGTCTCTCTTCACTCATGCCCTCTGTGTTTCTATGACAATCAACTTTGGAAGTTTGCCAGAAATATTATTTATAAAAATTTTAACAATACAATGTTTGAATGGAATAAACATGATAATAAAAAAATAAATATTAAATATTAATTATTAATTTTAGAAATGTTATTCACTATTATACAAATAATCTTTATCATTTTTAAACATAAGATTATGAACAATACATAATCAATAAATAATAAATAAAATATAGAAAAAAAATTCTAATTAATACTATATCTATGTTTCTGCTTATTATTACATGTAAAATTTCTACCATATATAAACATCCCTAATGTCGTTCATAACTCCTCTTTTACTACCAAACACATAATCCAAAGCTCTACCAATCAGTACACCCAATTAAAGTTTTAATTTTTTTAAATTCCTAATTTTAACTAGCAAATCTCACCACAATTTAAGTTTAATTGTCCTAAAACTCAATTTTAAATATTAAATTATATCACAATTCATTTTTCTCAGCTAATTATCTTTAGCCATTGTTAGTACAAATGTGACCTTCTCACATTTCCTCCTGGTGCCAACCTGGAAGGTTACAATATATATATATTGTAATGATCCAGAACAAAGGAGACTAAACGTACTCTGCACTACAGGGCGCCATCTAGGCATTTGAACCTAGAAAAATTTATAAAGTAGGCAGATAAGTAAGTCAAAAAAATTTGTTTTGTTTTTTTTATATTTTGATTCTGCTCATTAGCCCATGTCACTAGCTCAGGGAGTAGCAGAGATTTATATTTTTATAAATTCTTATCTAAGAATAACTTTAAAAAAAAAGAATAAAATAAGCCACTGCCAGTAATTAACATACAAACATTTATTTACACACATATATATATAAAATTTAAAATTGTTCTAGTATTAGTTTTACATTTTAACATTTAACATTATTTTTTAACTTTACTTTAGATTTTAATTTACATTTTAATTGTTATACTATTATAAGTTCACCCAGATGGATTTATAAAAGTTTGTTTTAAAATGTTGAGTATAGATTGGTTACATAGATTCCATGGTCAAAAACTTTTCAAAATAAACATAAACGATCCAAATACAAAATCATTGATACCGACAATTGCAGAGGGAAATTTATAAGTAACCCAATAGTATTCACAATAAGATACTTGCATTGTCAACAATAACTTAAAAGACATCCAAATAAATACATTTTAGATACTCACCGTAAGGTATCATTATTTATCAAATGTCTATATATTTTGATCAAATATGAAACTCAAAACATAATTAACCGATAACGAATCCATGCAAGCATCCATACCCAACTTAAATTTAATGCATTTTTATTTAGTGTCAAGTATGAATAGACTACATAGATTTGCATGTGAAAATAAAACATTCTATCCCTATTAAACCTTAGGCTAAAAGTTCGTAGTCAATTGGTGTCAATTCATCTGATATATCGATGCATTCAATGTAATATGAAATACGGCAGCACAAAAACTTAAGAGAAGACATTGACTCTAGTCATATAGAAATATTACATCTATCTAATGAGAAGAACAATAAAAAAACTCTGTAGAAAGGAACTGCATTCTCTGTCTTATAATTCCTTCCATAGGCAAACGAGTGAGTGCAGTGTATATAAACGATTCTGTCAGTAGCGAATCTCCTACTACATCTACTAACTACATCATTATATCTAATCCATTGAGCCAATTTAACAACGACACAAATAACCTAAGATTACCCTCCCCTAATATAACTTTACAAATCTATACAGCCATTCACGCCTGACATAAGTTTAACATTTATATAATTTAATTTATCGGAAAACAGAATTCATAATAAAACTTAAAAAACAAAAAATATAAATGGAAATGATTTTAAATAAATAAGAAAAAAAACATCAAATAACACTATTAATAACAAATTTAGTTTGGTCAGATAGGATTCTATTGCATTATTTACTAAAAAGATTTTAAAATTTAGAGTTCTTATTTTTTCAAGTGAATATAAAGTTCTTACGATTTTTAAAACATCCAATTTTATCCGTTGCTTGCCATGAACGTGAATTTCCATGCTGTCCTAAGATTGATATTCTGTTGGCCGATTTATTTATCCATCTGGAAGTTTTTGCTTTAACTGGTCCTCAATGTAGAAAACGATAGTCCATTTCTCTTTCTTTTTTAGCAGAACTGAAGGGATTGAAGAGTGCATCTGTTCAATCCCTTCTCCTTCACCTCCACACTAACACATATCGGTCCTCTTCTAATAACCAATAACTAATTAATAATTTCCACTTTTCTTTTTATATTAGTTTTGTGGATTGAATTGACATCACATCATTGATGTGATGATCCTTTTGCTGAGGTCCGATTTCCCGATGGATTTTTTTCATTTGCTAAAAGTTTCTATTGTTTTCCTATCCGACCATTGTTTATACATTTAAATGCCCAAGGCTAGTTTACATTGAACTAATTAAAACAATCATTTCCATTTTCTGATTACTTAATGTGTTTTCCAAAATTAAAGATATATTTTTATCTTTAAATCTTTTTAAGTTTTTGTTTTTAAAATACCTTTTCTACTTTTGATAAAGTTTTCGTTTAATAATTTTTTTTCATCTGTGTGATTTATATATACGAGTTTAAGATGATATTTAAATTCAATTTTTAATTCTTAAAGAAAATTTTTAAATGCAAACTTTTTATTTTAATTTCATGTTTAACAATAAAAAAAACAATGTGTCGTCATCTGTGCTCGTTACAATATATATAATACTAATTTATTTGTGATATTATCTATATAAAATATTCCTGTCATTAAACTTTTGAACTGAATAAACCATTCTAATTTCTTTTTTAGTTTTTAAAAAAAAAATCATAATAATTTTTTTAAAATGTATAAGTTATGTTGGACTTATGGCAAATAAATAAAAAAACTAACATTTGTTGAGACGTTGATTCAAAAAATGTACATTTTGTAGAAAAAAAATATTAAAATAACTGCTTCAATAAAGTTGACTTTTCATGCCAAATGCACAAGAATTAAAGAAGAACAATTTTTAATTGTTTTTCTTTTTATACCTAGCATCATTTCCATTGTTTATTCACAGCATGTGCCTATTGTTGCATTTTAAAAATATTGTGATTATAGATTCATTTAAAAAATAATAATAAAATAATATATTAATAATATAATTTTTTCTTATATTTGGACACTTAGTACAATACTTGATACTGTTTTTTTCATTGTTTAAGTCATTGTCTATATTTATTATCTTCAACACAATGCAATTGTTAACACACACACACACATATATATATAAATTTATGTGAATTTTAGTAATGTTTATATTTTTTATTAAACACTAGAATTTTATTATTAATATATATGTGTGATTTCATATAAATGACCTATCATTCCCACTGTTTAATATACAATTAGTACACTGTCATAACTATTTATACATGAAAATTTTTGTAAGAGTGTTCTAGCAAACTTAGTATTTATTTTATATTTACATTCAAATTAAAAGACAATCTAATATTTTAGGTGGCTAAGGTTTGTTTTGGGTGTGATCTTAAGCTACACTTACAATTCACCTCCTCTTCATAAGATTAAAATTTTACTTGTTGATCAAAATTTTAACGCCTAATGTGCATAACATATGTTCATTTTTGTGCATATTATTTCACTTGTTTTCAGTGAAAGATCACAATGCTTACTTCCTACATTTCCTTTCCAATCCCTCAATTTTAAATACCTATCCTGACATTCCCCTCTAAATAATTACATATCTTTCTTAGTGAGAATCTAACTTAGGGTAAAAAATATTTTTTTAAGGGTATGGTTGAAACCTGATAATTTATGTATTTTATTTTAGATGGTACACATCTTTGTTCACTAATTTATCTCATGCTTTTCTCTAGAGATTTACTGGATTTAAGGATTATGTGAAACAGAGTATCCATCGCAACATGTGGATTCACTAAAAAAATGTGGTCAGTTCTAAGTTATTCCAGCATATTTACTGAAGTATACCCTCATTAATACTACACACTAATTATTACTATCCTAAGAACTTGTTTTTTGATGTTCTCTCACTTTTTTGTAAACTTTTTTTTATCATTTCTACTTCTAACTCTATTTACATTATTTTGATGAACTTACTAATCTCACACATTATTATTTTGATTGACCAAAATATGGTTTCAATAATCTGGCATTGTATGTGCCTCTAACTTCTCCCTTAATATCTACCCAAAAAGCATTAGGACCAGCCTGTTTTACTATGGCATATGGGCCCTATATTAATTGTAAATTTTCTGATACTTGTTTGTTTTGGTGGTGAGTCTTTATGAGTATTCTGTCCCTTATCTGAAATTTATATTGATTTTCCCTCTCATTCTTGCTTCTTAGTTTTGCTTTATTAAGTAGCTAGTCATTGTTTTTTAGCTACTTCTGCATTTATATCATGATGTACAGCTGTTGTTATACATACACTTTTGCAAATTGAAAGCATCATTGTATTGTTGAAATGTCTTAACCTTTACATCTTAGTACTCATGTGTGTAAATTCTTCTTTGCTTTAACTGGCTTTTAATATTGTCTTGAACATTAATGTGACTGTCAATTTTATATATATATATATATATATATATATATATATATATATATATATATATATATATATATATATATATATATATATATAAAACTTAAGAGCGTGCTAATAGCTCTAAACAAGCTTTTTTTTATATTTATGATAAATGCTACTACATCTGACTTGTTATTATTACTATATATATATATATTTAATTTTTCCTTTTGGAAAATCATATTGAAATTCAACCATTTAGAAAAAAACATTTTCACATTTCATGTCTGCAATTTTCAAAGTCCATCCCTTGCTACATGCCTTACTTTTTTAATTTAGGCATCATCATCCATTTGCCTAATGAATGTAAATGGACATTTGTACATGTTGCATAACTTATGGTATTGTGAACTTTTCTGGCTACTGATGTGCAATTTGTGTCTGTTATCACTTGATAACTGTCTATGATTTGGGCATCCTTTTGATTATAGAAACATTTTATGTACCATAACATACTCTCAAAATGATCAAAGCTATAAATTTTATTTGCTTTATTACAATTAGCTTTCACAAGGCAGTTTTCTTCTGTAAAAATCCTCTGAATAGCTAAACATTTTCTCAATATGTGATCATTATGTTCTTGGTCCTTATGTTGAGAGCAAACTTTAAACCTTGAGCATTGATTGCTCACATTAATTTGCATCACTTGGTTGCATAACCTTTCTATTTCCACATTATTCATGGACAGGTTTCCACATTATTCATGGACAGGGTTAATGTACCGAAATTAGCATCACTCCAACATGTTTTTGTGATCACTTTTCCCAAATTAAAGTTGGCAGAATGGTTTTCTATTCCATTTTGGGATACTTGATGAATTCACCTAACAGAAGACTCAGATTCAAGAGAAGTTTCAGCAGTAAAAGAATGCTTAGTACATTAATTGGATTCAAGATGAAAATCAAATAGATTCTTTTGCAAGATAATAGCTTGTTACTGCTTTTCTGAATTATGAATGACAATCTCATTATCCAATAATGTGGCAATTGCTTTTATGTTGTCCCCTCTGTGTTCAATGTCCATGGAATTTGTTGAAGATGTCAACATTTGGGTTTTTTCTTCAGATGCTTTTTCTATGATACTCCAAGAAATTGAGCTGTTTATGACCTGTTGCACTCACATTACTTGTGTCTTTTGACATAGCTCAACCATTCCAAGTCTTTCACTCATAGTCTCACCTAAACATTTCAGGCCTCATTCTAGAGTCTCTATAGCCTCACCTTGTGTTTTTATAATTTTATGACAGGCTTCTATATTTGTGTTTTTTTTGGTAGTCAACTGGTTTACAATTGCATGAGTGATCATTATTTCACCCCACATTTCATCTATGTGCTTGACTTGTGACACAATGTTTAAATTTTTCCAAACATTGCCTACATTGGGTATCTTTATCCTCCACTTCTTTTCTCATTTCCCCTATTTCTTGTTTTAATTCAACATTACTCTTCTGGACACAATTTAATTTTATTGACAGTCACGTCTCCACTTCTTTAATCTTCTATAGTTTTTGTTGCATGGTATCTGCATTTTCCTTCATCCCTTGTTCAATTCTAGCTTCCATACTAACCACATCAGTCTTAGTTTCCATATCTCCCATCCTGAATTCCATGCTATCTATATTCATTTTTAATTTCTTTACTTCCTCTTTTGTGACCATATTAGCCTTCAACTGGTTCACACTTTCATTCATACCCTTCTTATCATCAATCATATTAAGCTTCATATTTTCCATTTTAACATTGAAGCTTGTCTCCATAATTTCCATTGTAGCCTTCATGCTTCTTTCCATTTTACTCATACCTTCCCTCATCTCCTTCATCATCTCTTGGAATATTTGAAATGTGGTCATCCCACTTTCCATAGACTGAGCTGCCTCGACTTTGGGTGGTTGGTCCACATCAGCTTCATATGCTCTTGGGACGTTGGGGTAACAGTTGGTTTATATCAGATATCTGTTGAGAGTCACTGGCCTCTCCCAGGTACCTCCCAGACATTTGACCATGTAAAGACACTTCCTCATGGCTAACCTAAATTTCATCTCCCTCAATATCACTAACCTCCCCTTCATGGTAAAACACTGTTTCGAAACCATTAATTTCCAGCATGCAATACAGTACAACAATATCTTTAAAAATGTAATAAAAAGAAAAAAAATATTTTTTTTTACCAATCATATAAAAATATATTTAAGGATAACAAAAAATTAAATATAATGACTTCAAAACTCTATTTCTGTTGTTATGCACAATAACCAAAAAAAAAAATATTTTAATGTTTATATGTTAAAGTAAAACTAAAAAAAGAAATGGGGTTTTAATCCATAGAAGAAAATGTAAATGATTACTTTTAAATAACAAGACATTAATAAAGTCCAAAATGTTACCACTACATTTCTGTTCTTGAAGAGATAATCTATCAGCTGAGACAGTTGACTTCTCTTTCATTTATAATTTTCATAAAGCAAAAGCAAAAATAAAATTGACAAAGTTCCTGCTGTTCTTAAGATCTCTTGAAAACTTCATGGATATCAATTAACATTGTAGAAATCTTTGGGACTTCTAATAAAAAAACTCTGACAGGCATCATAGTAAATAGATCAGTAAAAAGCTGGACATGTGGATTTTATACATTTTGTTTTCTTCTCTATTCTATCTTTTTCTCTTTCTTCATTAAAAAGATGATGGTCATTCTTTAATGAACCATAGAATCTGAACTGGATCTCAACAACAAAATTTGCTTTTTACATGGTTAACCAGAAATATTGTCATTGTATTGGTCTGATATAGGTATGTAGACAAATTGCCAGCTCATAGTGGCTTGAATTTTGGGACAAATAACTGTCACTAGGAATGCATTGTTAGTTTTCTTATAGCCACGAATATATTAATCCACAGTCTATATTTTGGAAAGCAATAATTAATATTGCCTATTGTAAGACCATTTTACTTTTTAGATTTAGCTTGGGGATTGATCTTCTTTGATCAAGGTAAAATACTTATTGCCTTCTTCAACTAACTTAAATACAATAAACCATTACTTTTATAGCCACATCTATGTTCATTTTATAAAAAGCAATACTTTAACCAGTTTGTTCCATTCTGATTTCTTTTTCCAATGGTATTTTTTTTTAATAAAGAACAGTATACATCCTATATTTTTTTTGCCTTTTGTCTTTTTTTAAATATAAAAGAGAGAAAAAAAATGTAAGTCATTTTCTACACTCCCTTCCTTGGACTGGCCATAATTATATTTCTTAATTTTTTGCTTTCAGTCACATGAACTTAAAAAAATACCCTTTGCAGCATTTACTTACTTAATAATTTTTTAATATTTTTCTTTTCCTCTTTTATATCCAGCTGTCCAAAGATTAGACATCATCATCCTCATGGTCACAAGCATTCAACTCAAAATTTCTTCAAAGAAACTGCTTTATTCTTAGCTTAAAAAACCTGATAAAACGTTTACTGATGGTTTCTTTCAAGTAAAAAATAATTCTAATAAGAGGCTTCAACAAATCGTACAATAAATTTATAAAAAGAAATGGTTACATCTGGTGGAATTTCATCTCAATGTCTGGAGAAGGATTTTTCCACAAAACTCTATCCCCTTCAACAATGGCAGATACTCATCTTTAATTGATCTTACTTTTTATTCACCAGCATTACATCTTATGATCAGCATATCACTCAAAAACTCATCTTTTTTATACTGCTCTGATGGTCTGTTTTAAAAATGAATTCTCGTATAGACCGATGAGCACAACACGTAAAATTAATAGAATATTTTTCCCAGGGAATATATATATATATATATCATTATTTAAAATTTGTGACTTGGAATGGATCTTGTTCAAACATGGATTGCATTTATGAACATAATCTCATATACAATGAGTACAATGACCAGAAATCAACTACTCACATCAAAGGTTTTAGCACTTGCAGATGAATTGCCCAATAAAATTACACTTAGTTTTACCATAGCAGAGGGATTTACAAATGTAATAGCTCTGAAGAAAGCATATTGGTCAGCTTGTGCCTCGCTCAGAAATACCTGGTAATAATAAAGATAAAAAATATACCTGAAGGAATTACATTCATTGGGCACTGGAGCAAACTCCATTAAATAGCATTTTGATAGTAATCAAAATAAAAGGGCAAATCATTGCCGGTGACAACATGCTACAGCCTCTTAATTCATATTACAAAAATAACTTGCAAAAAGAAAAACTATTTAATTCTTCGTAAACATTCTGTGACTACCAGAAGTCAATATAACTTTTGTACCAAGAGAGTTTGAAGAAAAACTTGCTTCTGTTCCAAACTCATATCATCCAGGGATGCATGGAATACCATGTTTTGTATACAAACATTTAAGTCAATTCACAGCAAAATGCTGGGCAAATTTAGCTAACTTTCTAACAAAGGTAATTTATCACAAACATGGGCTTTATTCCATCTCACTGCTTATATTTGTTAAAAAAAAAAAAATAGAAAAATATAACCACATTCCAAAATCTCAGACAGATATCAATGAGTCCACTTGGGATGAGGAACCTGGAATTAGTGATTAAAGAAAGAATTTGAACCTTATATTTTGCCATTAATGTCAAAAACCTTGTTTGCAAAGAAAGGCTCATCAACTGGGCAGGCAGCATTACTATATAAGATAGTAATCAATACAGTTAGAAACAACAACAAATATGGATCAGTTGTAGTTCAGCTGAATATTAAATCAGCATTTGGTATGATACCAATTGATATTTTAATTAATGCAATAGCAGATACATTAGCAACCAGGGCACTAATCTACTTGATTATGGATCATCTTCTAAGAAATTTAGATAACTCTCAGTAGGAAGTACTCATCATCATTCATTCCATTTAACTCAATTCCACAAGGTTCATTGTTAAATGCTCTTTTATTCACATTTTATATTGATTTTCTCCTTAAAGCAATTGAAAATGATCTGATTGGGTTATTTATATCTGAAATGAAGGCAAATGTTTCATGAATTGCTTATATGGATGACATAACAATCTTTCTGTCAACTAAAAACAGATACCAAAATTAATAAAAATTCTAAATAATTATTCAAATATAAACTGGAATTTCATTTACAAAAAATCAGTTCATGGCCTATGTACCCAGGATGACCAAATGAGTGATACTTCAAAGATAAGTCTGGCTTGTATGTGGGATTTGTTTTTCATTTAAATAACTTTAAAATGCGATCTCATCTACAGAGAAAACTAATGAATCAAGTTGAGAATATAATTCCTCTTTCCAAATCATATTTATCACTCTACACCACAGTTACTCTCTTCAATCTTCTAATAATGACATGGCTTACATACTATACACCTATAATATGCACAAAAGCTTTTAGTAAACAAGCAAAAACTCTCCATATAGTAGTGCCACCTTGTGCTAAAACAGAGTAATCAATGGATGCCAGAAGGCTTGTACATAAAATCCCTATCCAGTATCTACTCATCCAATATCTCCAGATTAGTTTTGTGACCTTCATCAGTGAGGGGCCTTGGATCTGAGAGCACAGCACCTAGATCATAGGATCTAATGCAACCCTCCAGCATCTACCTTTTATCTCTACTTCACTACAAAATTATGAAAATGAAATTAAAAACACAATAATATTTTCAATCTCAGCTCAATAGCTTATATAATCATATTGGTCTGAACTCAATTCAGCACCCATATATTGAAGTGGAATCTGAGATTCAGATTGCGCTTCACAGCCCACTTCCAATCTTCCACTACCAACCTAAATTCAAACCCTATGCTTGCATATATATTCCACTCACTAACACATTTGTTTGTATCCTTTTGTTTGAGTTATATTAACTAACATATTTATTAACGAAAATATTGGCATAAATATCTGAATTTAAACATGCAAAATAAAATTAATAAATGTAGCGTCTGAAAATTCGTATACGCAATAGGGAATGGGGGATTAATTATAACGGACTTATAATATCAAAATATATTATAATTTCTGTATTAATTTGTTTTATAAAAGTTATAATAATTGTTTGTTAATTGCAGCTCAGATATCTACTGATATTGTAGAGACAAAGGTACTGAGTAAATATTTAGTGGAAAAGTTCGTTATATGTAAGTTTATAAAATTGTGTTTTTAAATTATTTTTTGTCATTAAACTATACTTTTCTTTTAAATCCAATATGGTGGTGCGATTGTAATTAGTCAAAATTAGTTAAAGGTGAGAAGCGTAATCTTGTATAATATTCTAACATAAATTTAATTAAAAGTTTCTCTAGAATCAAAAGTAGAAACTAAACTTAATTGATTTATTTTTGTTACAAACATTTTCTTTTATCAAAATTAATTAAAGTTTGAATGCTTATCTAACAATGGCATCTTCCATCACAATGGGTAAAAGCTTGTATACGAATTCTTTAGGAAATTAGATTGCAATGACCAATCAGAAAGGGATTCCAAAAATACCAAGGCATGGGATAATTACAAATTATTTTTAGGAGAGTAAAGAGGACAGTCAAGGAGAGCAGTCACCAAGAAAATTTGCGCTCATTAATTTCAATGTGTACTGAGTAAATCTAAATCGCCTTTCTCGTCATTCGAGATGGCCGCCCCTGCAATCTGTGCCCATGGATCCCGATACTCATAGACTATACTTATATGCCTGCTCATTAAATCATAAAATTACTACCTGCCTGAATAACTATGATTGACAAACTAGATCTAGTCTCTGCAGGAATTGAAATCATCAAAAAAACTGCCATGTTTTACAGAGGTAATCATTTCAAATGCTGCTAGACTCTTAAGGTTACCGTGAATAATTTTAACTTTCACCTATCTATTTTTTTAAACATGTTGTAAAGCTTTTATTTGTAAAATTTAATATTAGTTATGAATCAATTTGTAAAATTCTTACCTTTTTGTTAATTGTAACTCGTTCTCTCTATATAAAACTTAGCTGTAATCTCTCCTACATTAAACCTCTCATGAATAATTATTAATTTTTAATTTCACGTCTAAGCGGCAATACTTTATTTTCACTATTATATTTTATACTTTCAGATACTAAATTATATGTTGATAATTTCCCCCAGAATCGCAATGCTTACGCTATATCTTTTAATAAAAGAAAACCCTCCTTACTTTTCAGAGGGTAATTAATCTAGTATTATTTTAAAACAACTTTGTTATTCTCAGTATAGCGGGTACCTTTTCATAGCCTTTCCTGCAGTCTGCTCGCACCTCATCTATTTGCTTTAATATATTACTGTTCATTTCATTACACAGTGATGACATCCACTCCTTCATCTCATTATGCTTGGCTTCAAATTTTTCTTCTATGTTAGTGAACATATTCATCAACAATGTTTGTAGGTTTATATTCTGTTTCTGTGTGGAGCTCTCTACAGGTTCCATAGTTACAACTTCCTGATGTTCTTGCTCTGCATCAGTTTTCTCTTTGCTTTCCGCTTCCATCTTTTGGTCATCATCATGGATTACTCTTCCTGACCTGAGCGTCTTTCCCTGACATATCTTCTCTTTATCACTATTCTCCATTCTGCTAAGCTTCAAATATAGTTAGATATATGTATATTTTATTTATATATATTTTACTTATTTAAGACACAAAAATGTCTCACTTATGTTTGTTTTTATTTTTTTATGGCCTGATACACCTTTCCCCCATTCTCAACAGTCTCCCCCTTGTTCTGCTCCCCCATACCTGTACCCAATCTATACCTGATTTATTATATTTAGTATTCTACCATGCCTGCCTTTTGCATTATTAACTTCTAGATCCAACATTTGCAATATATCATATTGTTACCTAATCTACTCTTTTTCATTCTTCAGTGTTTTTGCTGGGTCTTTAAGTTTGGTTGTTCCTTTGCACCTGAAACATACTTAAAATCGTATTACTTCATATTAAAATTATCAACACTTGCATTACATAGTTGATTACATTACATAGTTGAGTACATAGTTGAGTACAATAGTTGAGTACAAATAATGCTCTCTATATAACTTGTTAAATTCTGGAATCATTGTTTCTAATAATATTTTTTTTTATATTCAATCTACCACCTGATGACAAAATTTATAATGGTATTACTACCGGGCACCAGTCAAGAGGAGTAGATTGTTACAACACTTTTACTAGATGATTGTACATTTTTATAAACACATATTTTTATTTATGACAGCTGTACAGCAGTTCAGATGTATAATATCATAAAGTCATTAAAGATGTCATTACTATTTGAATCACATATTTTTTTCCTTTTTCTTTACATACTATGGGTGTGAAAGTATTTAAAAGCTGCCACTACTTTTCTTTCACCACCCAAAGAAAGTGTACAACATTATTTATGGAAGAAGAACAAAATATCACATACTATGGGTGTGAAAGTATTTAAAAGCTGCCACTACTTTTCTTTCATCACCCCAAGAAAATGTACATATATTTAAAACATTATTTATGGAAGAAGAACAAAATATCACATATATACTGAATAATGTTTATGGAAAAAAAACAAATCTACATATATGATTGACATTATTGGGAAAACCATATGCATACTAGTAATGCCTTGTACATAGTGTGTATAATATTTTAAAAGGACATCATCTGAACTGGGTGTACAAACCAAGAAAAAAAAATTTACACATATATTTTTATTATTTAGAGAATAAACATTATATATAGTATACTAACATCTATTATTCCGGGTTCTGCAGGGTGTAAAAGTAATTAATAGCCCCATGACTGGGCATCCATACCCGGGGAAAAAAAAACCTATACCGGTCGGTTTCGTCTGTTCATATAACAAGATCTAGCATCTAGGCAAAAGTACCTCGAATCCAATCCTGTGCAAGATACATAAGTCAGGAACATTCATGAATTCTGCCCTATTTGCCTATTTTCCAGATCTACTCACTTATGAGCAACAATTCCAATGATACTGATCTAATTCATTCCTACCCCGCCGGCATCACAAAGTCGTGACACAAAAAGACTCTTATTCGAACTTGGTTCATGTCTAGAATATTATAATTAGCGATTTTCGATCATCTAGTAAGGGAAACCTTTTTATATTACATCAAAATTATTTCTAATCAATAAATGAAACAATGACTTAGATATTTAGAAGGATATAAAATTTATTAAATCAACTTGAAATATATATGATTGCAAACGTTATTGGTGTTACAATGTAAATAAAATGGGTGTTTATCTCCCTTGGACAACATTAACCTCCCTTACAATCCTATACAATGAACATATTTAATCATCAATAACAAATAATTTATGGCTTTATTCTATTGCGGCTATTTATATGTCAATAATTTATCGATGGACTATGATACATAAGATTTTTAATAATAGCGCTAGACTACGGTATCTGAACATTATTTGAATCCACCAGTACTAAAATAACAGCATTCATACCAATACGTAAGTTTATTAAGTTGGATGATAAGGGTAATTTTATTTAATTACTATTTGCATTGGCTATACAAGAACGTGTGTGGGAAGCTACTTTGGGAAATAATAATAATGGCAGAAGCGTCATATCTGAAAGTGCGAATGAAATATATATTAAACAGTGGCAATACATTTAGTATAATCATAACAGTACAGTTTAGAAGAATTAATAGGCTTTTAACAAGAATGAAATATGGGAGAGCGGTACGTATATGATGGCCATGGAATGATCTATTCTAAGACCTAAGAAGATGCTTCAATTTACCGTTAAAGAAAGGCGACTCTCTGCAAACGTCGGCAGGGTCGGGTCATAAACAACAATGAAGGCGCTTTATTAAATTGCCATAGGCTGGACTTTTGCCAGAGCGAACCCTATGCAATAATATCACGCGCTGAAGAAATCCAACGAGGTTTGCCAAACCTTGTCCTTGGTATTAGAAGTAAAATGAACGAAGCATAAATATATATAAAACGAAAGGCCGGTATACACGTAACGCTTGCATTAATATAAATATATTGATATTTAACTAAGTAATAAAGAATTATCGCCTATTTTATTAATAAAAACCCCTCGTACCAGTATGATTTGATTACTACGTGGATATTGAAGAATTACATTTAAGGCCACTATAATATAGCTCAGAGAACTAAAGGATTCCCCCCCCCCCTTTTGTGTATTACTTTTAACTACACATAAACTTTCCACAATGTATAAATAATATAACTCTTTGGTTTTGAATGCTTTAATAATTAAATAATTTTCATATTATTAAATATATATAAAGTCAGTGGTGGCTATTGATTTCAAGAAATTAATATTAATTTAATTCATATAAATCTATTTGTAGATTTTAGAAGTTAGCGCTATTATTTAAGTAACCAAAGAAACGCATTTCTAAGAAAATAGATTTTTACTTAGTTTTTTGAAAATAACACTGTATAATAATTATCAAATTCTTATTTTATTTCCCCAGACTGGCAGGCACCCACTATACTGAGAATAACAAAGTTGTTTTAAAATAATACTAGATTAATTACCCTCTGAAAAGTAAGGAGGGTTTTCTTTTATTAAAAGATATAGCGTAAGCATTGCGATTCTGGGGGAAATTATCGACATATAATTTAGTATCTGAAAGTATAAAATATAATAATGAAAATAAAGTATTGCCGCTTAGACGTGAAATTAAGAATTAATAATTATTCATGAGAGGTTTAATGTAGGAGAGATTACAGCTAAGTTATATAGAGAGAGAACGAGTTACAATTAACAAAAAGGTAAGAATTTTACAAATTGATTCATAACTAATATTAAATTTTACAAATAAAAGCTTTACAACATGTTTAAAGAAATAGATAGGTGAAAGTTAAAATTATTCACGATAACCTTAAGAGTCTAGCAGCATTTGAAATGATTACCTCTGTAAAACATGGCAGTTCTTTTGATGATTTCAATTCCCGCGGAGACTAGATCTAGTTTGTCAATCATAGTTATTCAGGCAGGTAGTAATTTTATGATTTAACGAGCAGGCATATAAGTATAGTCTATGAGTATCGGGATCCATGGGCACAGATTGCAGGGGCGGCCATCTCGAATGACGAGAAAGGCGATTTAGATTTACTCAGTACACATTGAAATTAACGAGCGCAAATTTTCTTGGTGACTGCTCTCCTTGACTGTCCTCTTTACTCTCCTAAAAATAATTTGTAATTATCCCATGCCTTGGTATTTTTGGAATCCCTTTCTGATTGGTCATTGCAATCTAATTTCCTAAAGAATTCGTATACAAGCTTTTACCCTATGTGATGGAAGATGCCATTGTTAGATAAGCATTCAAACTAATTAATTTTGATAAAAGAAAATGTTTGTAACAAAAATAAATCAATTAAGTTTAGTTTCTACTTTTGATTCTAGAGAAACTTTTAATTAAAGTTATGTTAGAATATTATACAAGATTACGCTTCTCACCTTTAACTAATTTTGACTAATTACAATCGCATCTTCCATATTGGATTTAAAAGAAAAGTATAGTTTAATGACAAAAAATAATTTAAAAACACAATTTTATAAACTTACATATAACGAACTTTTCCACTAAATATTTACTCAGTACCTTTGTCTCTACAATATCAGTAGATATCTGAGCTGCAATTAACAAACAATTATTATAACTTTTATAAAACAAATTAATACAGAAATTATAATATATTTTGATATTATAAGTCCGTTATAATTAATCCCCCATTCCCTATTGCGTATACGAATTTTCAGACGCTACATTTATTAATTTTATTTTGCATGTTTAAATTCAGATATTTATGCCAATATCTTCGTTAATAAATATGTTAGTTAATATAACTCAAACAAAAGGATACAAACAAATGTGTTAGTGAGTGGAATATATATGCAAGCATAGGGTTTGAATTTAGGTTGGTAGCGGAAGATTGGAAGTGGGCTGTGAAGCGCAATCTGAATCCCAGATTCCGCTTCAATATTTTGGTGACTTTGGCTCTTTAACAACCATAGCCATCATTATCCTATTAGGCAGTATTGGTGTTAAAACACTAAACATCACATGATCACCATCTCATGCTAGCACATAACTGTTAGTAAACAGGCAAAAACTCTCCATGTAGTAGCATGAGATGGTGATCATATGATGTTTAGTGGTTTAACAAAAGCTTTTACATCTAAAATTTACTGGATTAATTTACTCGATGTGTAGGAAATTGTTGTGGGGAAAACAATGATGTTAATATCCCTACTTAAGGTTCTGCAATCTCTATCTCAAAATGGATTGGGTTTACATTCTACAAAAATGTTCCAAATTAACACACACCCCACATATTCTTATGTCATCATGTGCAAGGATATTTTCATATTTAGAAATAGTTTTTTAAATTACATCACAGACAGGCCACCACCCATATGCAATTACTGAAATAAAGTAATTTCTCCTTTATTATGTACTACTTTCACAAGAATAAAATGAAATACTGGGACATATATTTTCAATCTGTGCTTTCCCATCCAATGGTAATAGCAAACCTCTTTTAAACATAATCAGTAAGCAGTTGACTAAAAAATTAAAATACTGGTCTAAAACTAAATTTTGAAGTATTTCCTGCCCTTTATTTTTACAGATATAAAAGGAATTGCACTACCATTGAAGACATATGCAAACGATGTCAGAGAGAATCAGAAATACAATCCCCATGTTTAATAATATCCAATGTAATATATCCAAAATATTTAAAAATAACATACATGTACTTTTCAATATATTTAAGAAAGGTATTTATGAGCAACTTTGGGCCAGCGCATTAATACTATTTTTATTACGGTGTTCCAGAGGTACATTTATGTACAGTCCAAGCACAAGAAGACATCCTAATACATTTAGGAACAAAATGGATATTATATGTGTAAGGGTTGAAAATATTTCACCAACTGACATTAATCGGACACATAGTCACTAATGCGAATTTGCTCGAATTTATAACGATTCAATAGTATAAAATGATAATATAGAAATAAAACAAACGAACTCCTTTTTAAAACTTGATTTTTTATGACTATAATCATGAAAAAGAACTCCAACGTTTCGACTATTTTTTATAGTCTTTTTCAAGGCATACTAAAATAAAATATATACAATAAATAGTTATAAAAAATCAAGTTTTAAAAAGAAGGAGTTCGTTTGTTTTATTTCTATATTAGATATATATGAACTATTTTGAAAAGAAGAACTGTGTGCTGGATATATTAAATTATTTTATAAAATGATGACTAGATAATTAAAAGCAAAAAAGACATTAATGAAATGATGTACATACAAAGATGTAAATACTATGTAGCAGTCAGAAAGTGTTAGACTGCTTTCAAGATCGTATTTTTTTGTTACACATAGATTTGTAATTTTTCCATCCCTATTATGGGATAAAGATATAGAATATATAATGTAAACCACATATCTTCCTTTGTTTAAAATCTTACCTTTTCTTTCTCTATCTTATGTATGTAGTACTAAGTACTATTTTAATAGTTTAATAAAGCCATTTGAAACTAATAACAATTATTTCTTTAGCTTATATTTATATGTCCTTAAGTTACTTCGCAAATTTTGGTCAGCCATTTAAATGTATCTATAAAAGAACATGTACAATACAGATTAATTTTCTATAAAATATTATAAAAATAATACTTGTTATTAAGTTGCATCACTTAAATAATATTTTTCTTTATGTGTCATAGCATCGGGCGGGAAGCGAACCCGCTAACCCGGGACAACTGCTTGTAAGGCAGCTGTGCTGACCCGTTGACCACCAATGTTATATTTATTACTTAATTTTAAACTTGTTACTGTGTTAATGTACATTTTGTTTATCAACTTCAAATATCTAAATATACTAGTATTTAAATATAAATATTTTACGGTTAATAAAACTCTATGACCAGTTTAGCACAGTAGTAAAATAATAAAGTAAAAGCTGTAGATTTTTGTCTTGCATTGGTGGTCGAGAGGTCAGCGTGACTGCTTTACACTTGCAGGCAGTTTCCCGGGTTGCGGGTTCGTGTCCCGGCCGATGCTATGACACTTAAAAAAAAAGCTGTAGATTTTATACAAGAAACTCGATTCAGAGAAACTGAATGGAGATATTTTAAAAATCCGTCAACTACTACAGGTTCATACGTTATATGGTTTACCAAATAATGATTTTTGTTGTTAATAATCTTTTTTTTTTTGCAAAAATATTACGGGTATTCTATATAGCTTTCAATTTTATTGAAAACACATTTAAAAAATTGAAAACACATTTAATTCTAAAGCAATTAATTGCATATCTACAAATAAGGAAATTTTTATATTTTTTCAATTTATTATTTCTTTTGTAGTTATTTCGAATAACTTTTCTTGCTTCAACACAGCTAGACGACAGTGTTTAGCAGTCACAGGAACCAAACATTTAACAAAACTGGATGAAATAAAGGAATCTTTGAATTTTTGCCCGTAAGTACATTTTAAATGTGTGTGTTTATATAAGTTAATATTTATTTCTATTCTCTGTAAAAAAAATGATAGACTTGGGGGATAGTGATATCTTTGTTACCAAAATCTGTTTATGTGAGTGAGCTATGCAAAGTTAGTGATAACTAGAGGCATAAGTTATAAAAATTCGGTGCTAGAAGATCCGCTTTTAAATATTTAGAAAGATAAAATGAGATATAGGCATGAAGAATCGCATATTTAGAAACCCGGTTCTTATTGCCTATACGAGGCTCGAAGCTCATTTTAAATAACAACACTGGCATTCCCGACAAAAGTAAAGATGATGTGCAATATACTTAGGAGAGCAATCAACTGACAATAGAGAACACTATTGGTTTATTCAGCTCAACTCACATAGAAAAATATTACACAGAAGAAAATAGGAATATATCACCAGTTAATCACATGTGCTCAACAACCCGGTTACAGAGTTCTGGGAAAAACTTCCAGAATTAGTTGTATATGTAGGATTAACTTGACTTTGGGAGAGAACTCTCGGTAAAATAGTAATTTGCCATAAATAATGTATTATTAATCGTATTCATTGGTTTATAACAATTACTTTTAGTCATATAACTTGTTTTTGCTATTCCATACCAAAGGTCCATCCACTAAGACATTAACTGAAAAGAACTACTAAAAATTGTTCAGTAAATTCAATTGTTACATTACATATATGTATATATCTTTGATGTATTATTATTCATTAACTGTGTATTATATAAAGTTATTACTCATCCAATTACAGTATTGATTTTTATTCACACCACTCAACCTATCATAGTTGTATGCAAAACATTGGCAGGATAAGAATGTTTAAACTTGCCATTTGTTCAATATGGCATAAAATGATTCTCTTTTATTCATCATGTGTTCATCTGATATGATGTACGCCTCCTTCGCCTCCCTACGCAGTTCATGCCACTCTCTACACAACACATTTGGCCTAACCCGCCTGCACTGATGGCCCACAGGCAATGAGTGCTGTACAAAAATAGAGGGGTGAGAAGGGTTCACTAAGGCCTTATTATATGCATTTACATGCTGGGACAATCTTTTTTGAACAGATGCTCTCATTTCCCCATAATATGCAGCTGGGCAATTGTTATCGCTACACGCGATCTTATAGACCGCTTGCTGTGCGTGCACTGGGAGAATATAGTCTTTGGTATTGTTTATACTCCTGTTAAGATTAAGAGGCAATCGGAAACACACACTAAAATCAGAGCAAAAGATTGTGAGCAAGTCTTTATAAATATTTTTAACGTATGGAAGCAAAATACGGGGTTTATTCTGTTTCAGTTCATGAATAGGCCCTCTTTTAAATTTCCTAATAACATTGTCAATCGCTCTTTTATTATAATTTGCATTGATAAGCTCATTTCTATACGTTTCAATATTGTTTCTTTTGTCAGCTTCGAAGTTGCACAAACTGTTGTTTCTATATAAGAACGATTTGAGGCCAGCCATTTTATATATATGTGGTGTGTTTGATAAGTGGTGTATGTGACCTCTGATATTGATAGGTTTAATGTTCATTTTGTAGCAGAAGCTATTAGCTTCAATCATCACTTGAAGGTCTAAATGTTTAATGTTGTTAGGGACTTCATCTTGATTTGCATTTATATTCAGACCTGATGCATATACATAAATGTCAAAAGATGGCCTTTATATGAGTTGTAAATGCCAGGTAAATAAATAACTATTTAGCAAACGCAAGAGGGATATATGCCAAAATCACGTAAAACTTAAAAACTAAATAGACAAAAATAATAATGACAAGAATACTTTTATTATAAAACAAAATCAAAAAGAAAAAAATATTATTTTGAAAATAATTTTATTAAGTAAGAGCATCAGTCATTCTTTTAAAAACAGTGAAAATGAAGTTGACCATCAGATGTTAAAAATGATCGTTTTCATTTTGTGGAAGAAGGCCATGCTAGACATCTATTATGGGCTCGGACTGATTAAACCATGCCAGTTTCTCATGATTTTGGTAGATTATAAAATTAGTATTTATTTAAATTTTCAACAGAGCTTGATATTTATAAATAAAAGATTTATTACGAAATTTAAAAGATATATTGTTACTACTTGCTTTTGATCTTTGTATAGCAATGTCCAAGGCACGGAAAAAGTAAAATTAAAAAGCAAAAACAAAACAATTTAATTTTTATTAATTTCTATCTTTTTTTATTTAAAATATTTATAATGCTGCGGATACTAAAATTGGATTTACAGAAAATTGGAAAAGTTTAAAAATGGACAAGCAAGACGCTACTGTTAATTTGTTTGAGCTCCAAAAATGTAAATATGAATTTTTTTCCTGAGTTGTGCTACTGTTGAACAAAGTTTTATAAGATTAGTCAAGCGTTCGTAGCCGAATGGTTAGCTCGGTTGCCTTACAAGCAGTTGTCCCGGGTTCACGTCTCGGCAACGCTTTAACATATGAAAAAACAAGTGTTGTAGAATTATGTCAAAACCTTTCTCAGAAGTATGTTAGCTCTACATTGTAATAAATATAGTAATCAAAAAATTTTGCAACTGTATACGAAAATATAAATATCTAGAAGTGATGCAACCTAAAAATAAATATTCAAGACTATGCACATTTAATAAAATGACAAAAATTGAGATTATTTTTAATAATTTCCATACATCATCTTTTTTTTATTTTTCATATAAATAAAGACACAATAAAAGAGAAACTACCCTCAGGATGCATTTCATGCTGAACCAGCACTCATCAGTTAGCCCAGATCACCAGCGCTCATATATATCTCAATTACACGAAGTGTATTTATATATGACGAATTGTCACATCGTTATTTACAACCTCCAAACTTGCTCCACTCATAACCTCGACTTCGTACATTTTTGATAAACCTAACTACGTTTATCATTAATCATTTAGTAAACTAGAGTTTTTTTGAGCACAGACATAAACTTTATCCAAGTTAAAGATTATTATATCTGATTTTTTACACACACACACACAAATGGCTTTTAACGTTCCTTCTCTTCATATTTTCTCTTTCTTTTTTTATTTTTCATATAAAAATATAATAAAAGAGAAATGACCCCCAAGATGCATTTTATGCTGAACCAGCACTCATCAGTTGGTCCAGGTCACCAGCTCTCATATATATCTTATAAAAAGTAATAAAGTATCAGTAAGACAACATTGTAGAATGATAAAATAAATTTCATTTTGCTATATATGAAATTATGACATTAAGCTGCCATCACAGTGATCTAGGATTAAAATTTAAATTAGTTTTAAATTAACTTTATTTAATTTTTACCAAATACATTTTAGGGTTATATGATAAAATTGCATTGATATTAGAGATTATTTTCAGGTCTTGTCAAAACAAACCAACAAAAAAAAAAGGCACAAAACAAATGTCAAGTAGGAAAGTAGTAAAATTGATCTTTATATAATCAAATATTGGTTTTAAATGAGTAACAATCAATATATATATATATTGCATCTACCGAAATTAATTTCAGTATATGATACAAAATCAAGCATGTATATATTTATTTATTTTCTAAATAGTGTTAAAAAGATTATGCATCAATATGGAAAATATTGAAATGGTTGCTATGACAATAAAATGTTAGAGGAAGGAATGTATTATTATTATTAGGACATAAATTAATTTTATTCTTCAAAATACAAAACACATTGAATAATATTGTTTGTAATATTCCTTCATTTATTTTATTTTGTTTGCCGCATTCATAATTAGTATATCACAAACATTACAAATATTTAATACTGTAAACATGCACATTTTTGTGTTTACATCATATGTGTAATAACTGAAATACACGCTTATTATATACCTGTGTCAATATATGTAATACATAGGGTATATGAGTATAGACTTTCACATGACCCACCACTCTCCACTCTATCTCATAACCCTGATACACGTAAACACATAAATGTTGAAAAGATAAATAATCACAAATAAACGTATTTCATACTAAACCAGCAAGCATCAGTTGGTCCAGATTATCATCTCTATACATATACATAATAAGTGCTCAGATATTTATTAAGCTAGTCAATCTTCATACTTTAATGGACAAGCTTCAATCCACTCCAACTCTTCAATCGTCCATCCAATTGAAAATCTGATGATGGAATGCTCAAAGGCTACCCTGAGGCTGCGATTTGTGTCACACCCATGTTGACCTAAAGTCAATCTCTGCCCCCTCATGTATAAGAGATAATCCATTTAATACATATGCAAGGGATGGGCAGACATCTCACTATGCAATAACTGAAATATAGGCTTATTATATGCCTGTGTCAATATATGTAATGTATAGAGTATATGAGCATAGACTTTCACACAACCGACTACTCTCCACTCTATATCATAACACTGATATACTTGAACACATGTGTTGAAAGATAAATAATCACCAATGTTGGTATTTCATGCTAAAACAGCAATCATCAGTTGGTCAGATTATCATCTCTATACATATATGCAATCCGTGCTCAGATAAATATTAAGATAGCCAATCTTCATATTTTAATATATTAAATGGATTATGTCCTGTACATGAGCGGTCAGATTGACTTTAGATCAACATGGGTGTAACAAGTATCTCAACCTCTGGGTGGCCTTTGAGTGTTCCATCATCAGTTGTATGGATGGTTGAAGGATATGGAGTAGATTGAAGCCTGTCCATAAAATCATCTGAGCACTTATTGCACATATGTGTAAAGATGATTATTTGGACCAACTGATGATTGCTGGTTTAGCATAAAATACTTATATTGATTATTATTTATCTTTTCAACATATATGTGTTCAAGTGTATCAGTGTTATGAGATAGAATGGAGAATGGTAGGTCATGTGAACGTCTTTGCTCATATACCCTGTATATTATATGTGTAATGTTTAAGTTGGTTATAAAGTATATATTTCCTGTCTTGCATTGGTGGTCGAAAGTCAGCGTGACTGCCTTGCACTTGCAGGCAGTTGCCAAGGTTGCGGGTTCGCATCCCGGCCAATGCTATGACACTTTAAAAAAAAAAAGTATATATTTCCAATACAATATTGAGAGAATGTAGTTGAATTTTGTTTTTTTATAAATTAATAAAATATCTATCTATCTATCTATCTATCTATCCATCTATCTATCTATCCACCCACCTACCCACCTATCTATCTATTTATCTATCCACCCACCTACCCACCCACCCACATATCTATCTATCTATCTATATATCTGTCTGTATATCTATCTATCTATCTGTCCGTCCATCCATCCATCTATCTATCTATATATCTGTCTATCTATCTGTCTATCTATCTATCTATCTATGTTTTAACACGCATATATTAAACCCGTTTATACTTTTTAAATATTTGTAAAGAAATAAAGCTTAATTAATCAATCTAAATAAAAAAGCATGTAAAGGTCTTACAAGATTCTTATCTAGATTTTTAACCGATAAAGAATAGCTCTTTTGTTATTCATTAGAAGATATATATATATATATATATATATATATATATATATATATATATATATATGTAATGACTAAAAGAAAATAATTTCTTTTGTTGGAGGAAAAATAGTGTTTGATGTGATAGGATAGTTTGTTAAATGATGAATACTGGCAGTTTTATAGTTAACATTGCTTAGATTGGGATCCTAAAAAAAACAGAAAAATATAATTTAGCACTTAGAATAGACAAAGAAAGTATGAAGTCAAGAATAACGTTAAGAAATGAGGATAGTGGAAATCAGCCTGAAATACACTCAGGAACAATATCTAAAGTTCCTATTGCAAAAAAAAGAAATAAAATTAAACCAAATAACATTCAAAGTAAATATGACTCTCAAGATAACACTCCTATTAATTCTAATAATTTTGTGGACAGTTTAAATAGCAAATGTGTTAATTCAAACCTAACGTTAAATAGCGTTTTACAACCTAATGGAAAAAATGTGCTAGAAAACACCTTAATACATTCCGATGATTATAGACAGATCAAGGATGCCACAAGCTCTTCTCAGTTAAAATTTGGTGTAAAATATCCTAATAATAATGAAGCCATAGACATCGGTATGAAAAAAAAGCATTCTTCTGAAAATGTAAATGATTTTACTTTCCCAGTAGAGGCGCTAAAACAAACGTTTATCATTGTAACAGTCAGAAATGTGTGGATTCGTTAACATAGTGCAGAATTCGACCACCACACATAACTGCAGCACCATCTAGGTAGCCAAGCCACCCATAGTACTAAGTTCAAACATAGTTTATCAGTTCCACAATACAACCTACGAAACAACGCATCTGATACAACATTAGTAAATATTTCTTTAGGCACGGTGGTCAGGGATATGCAAGAGATTCATGATTTTATTTCGAGTAAGCCAATCAGAACCTTAATCAAACATTTATATTTAAAGAATCGAGGAAACATATTTAATGGGTATTGAATAAATAAATAAAGAAGTAATGGCAGACGTATAGTTTGACATTATTTATTGAAACATTTTAATAATAAATCATGTACTAATAATATTTGGTAATATTTAAAATTGAATAACAGAATTTTCCAATACTGTTATATATTAAAGAAATACATTTATTTATTTAGAAACATTTATGCGAAATCATTTTACCAATAATACTTCATATTTAAGTTCTCAGTAGTGGTATTTTCTGATACTGTTATGTTTACAAAGAGAAATACATTTATTTGATGATGTAATCTAGCTACCTAAAATTCTCGAGCAAATATTTCTAAGGGATGCCTTTAGGGATTTATACTTTTGCAATACACGAGTCTAAAGTAAGATTTATAATAGTAGCAGCGGACATATATTTATTTAATTAAAGATATTTACTAATAACTAGGGGCAAACATTTATTTGAGAGTGAATTATGTCACTAATGCAGGGACGGAGTTATACATAGAATAATAAAGTTAATAAAAGAAACACGTGGTACATTTAGAAATGCGACAGGAAGTGGCAGTATATTGAAACTGCAAAGCCGTGAATGAGTTTATAAGAATGATGGGCTGGCATTTGCCGTAGGCCCAAAGAGGTAAGGTATCTTATAAGCATAACCAGGGACAAGTGGTTCGTGCCACGATTGCCTGCTGGCTCGTAACTTTCATCAAGCCCTACTTGAGCATTTATTATGTCTGCTTATGTAGGATGACTGGGGTTAATTTCAACCCTATAGAATCTGGAACCCTATAGAATCCGGAATATTCAAGGCTTGTAATGGGTCATTGCGTCTCTAAAACGTAACACATGTATAATGTACATATGATTCTGTTAAGATTTAAATATATTTTATAACTCGGCCCTACATCATCAACATTTAATAGAGAACATTTGCAACTCTCAAAAAAATGCAATTTTATGGAATTATTAATTAAAATTTAATAAAATATAAACAATATGTAAACTGGGTGAGTATTATAACTAATACGTCAGCCATTTGCTAAGCAGTAGACCCCTGCATTACAATAAATGAAGCATTGTGTGCGTGTCGATTTATATGAAAATATTAAGTTACTTATGAAAGTAAATATTAATGAAAATTTGACATGCATCCATTGTTTCACGTGATCATAGATTTATACTTAGAAAATTATGAGCGTGCGATAATTATATAATAAAATGTAGATTTTAGAAATACGTACCCAAGAAAGATAGTTAGGCAGGCTAGATTGTTAAAGAAATTTACATAATATTAATTATTAAATTTATAGTTTTATAAATGAGACTTTACAGTTTATAAGTAATAAAAAGATGAATGAGCTATAGCGGGATATTAGTATAGTACTCTAGAGAATTTGGATACAGGTACCTGTTTTATGAGAAGTTTTCCGATTCAGTGATCAGCAGCAAATTGTTCATGATCCTAGCATTAGCAGTTCTTTACAGTATTTAGGTGATTTAGTTACTTGAATAGCAGCAGCAGTTTTCTAATTGTTCAGGGCAGCAAATCTTCTTTGGTTGATTTTAGGTAGGGCATGGACATAGGTTCTCGGCAATCAATCGACCATCTCTGGGGAGAATAGTCTTTGGCGCTTTCTACTCGTGCATACTGTGGTAATATATCTTTGGAGACTCTCAAATGCTTGAGAGTAAAGCTAAAGTTCAACTGAAAGTTTCTAGCAAGTCTAAAATGGCCTCCTTTCTTAGATCTTCTCTTTTACATTTTTGTTATAGTTTATTTTTGGATTCCACTTATTCTGCCCTGAGGATAATCAATGCATTTTTGTTAAGTTTAATTATAGAGAAAGCTGCCTTTCTATTGTTTACATTTACTTTTTACATTTACATTTTATAATTACATTTTGTGGAATTTTTCTTTAATTAATCTATTATCTCTCACCAACCGTTGGTTTTAAAATTTCAAATACAAAAGGGAACATATGATTATTTTTTACTTTTTTTTTTTTTCATATGTCATAGCATCTGCCGGGACGCGAACCCACACCCGTCTGCAACCAACTACTTGCTTGCATGGCGGCTGCGATACCTCTCGGCTAACAACGCAAGACTATTTTTTACTTTTAATTAAATATTACAATCTATTTCTAAAATTATTACTAAATGAAATTTAAACAAAGCAATAAATAACGAATTTTACAATTCAAAATAAATGGTTAAAATTATATATTTTCATATAACTAAAAGAAGAAATTTAAATTATATTATTTATCTTTATTTATTGCCTTAAATTTGATATCGAAATGTGTGCGTGTTTATGGTGAATTCTACATATATCTATACATTTTTAATATTGCTACACACACAATTCGATACCAAAAAGTTTAAATTTGGGTAGGATAGAGCGGTGAGTGAGAGACGATAGAAAAAAGGTGAAACTTAAGATTCGAATACGAATCTTACTGTTTCACCGTGAAAGAAAATAGGAATGTCAGAAGCCCTGTTGTGACTGACACTGAGGATTTTTACCAAAATGTAAATACTACTCAGGATAATTTTAAGTCTAAAAATATTCAAAATAGTAATGAAAGTTATCTGCCACATTCTAATAAGAATTCCTAAGCCAATATACTTCGAAATAATATAAAACCTGGCCCGACACAAAATACGATAAATGAAAATAAATATGCTTCTTTACTAGATATTCTCGAGTCAGATTTAGATCAAATTAATGAATCAAATCATAATCAATCAAATACACAAAATTTTTCAACCACTAATTTTAACGAGGAGCAATATAAAGACTTAAACGTAAGATTTAATAGTACTATACCTACAAATTTATATAAGACATTGTTAAATTTTCAATGGCGATAAAAATTTAATCTTTGCTGTTACAGATGCTAACTGCTCAAGTTTCCAGACGATCTACTTTTTAAAACAATAAAGGAAAATCAAATTGGACAGGGTATAAACAGAATTCTTAACCAACCAAATGATCGTTATTTTGCCATAGAATTTAAAGATTGGGCTTCCAAAAATAATTTTAGAAGTTCTATTAGAACACTAGGTTCAAATTTCGTTTGTTATATAGTCTTAATAAAACCCATCACACTTTCAGGAAGAATTAAAAACTGTATTATGCATTTTAATAAAATACAGCTACAGGAATTACTTATGAATTATGGTAAAATATCCAAATTTAATTATCTACCTCACAAGAAAGCTGGAGATCATATATTATCAAACACAGCCTCATTTGAAATTTCACTAAAACAGAATATTTTACCCACTGATATACCTACGGTTTTAGATTTTAAAATCTCACATATGATTCTATCATTTCATGGAGTTAGACCACAGTGTGTTTTTTGCCTTCAAAGGACACATCTTGTTAAAGACTGCATTGCCAGAATTTGTCCAAAGTGTGGCATTAAAAGAAACCAATTTCATAAATGTCGTAGAAATAATTATTTATAATCTAACAGCCTAGAAAATGGTACTATAATACTAATTCCATCAACCTCCACTGATGAGTATATAATCAAAAATAACAAAGATGTCTCAAAAGCAAACATGGTTCAGCAACATATTAACCTACCCAACTCTATTGTAAAAAAGCTGGATAATAAATGAAAAGACAATAAGGAAAGCCAACATGCTGGTTTAGTATCCAACATTGTAACTGATCCAATAATGAACAAGGAAAATGAAGAACAATCCCACCCTGATTCATATAGAAGTGATTCAGAAATTAATGAAAGTATAAACATTGGAAAAGAAGAACCAACAACTCAGATTAATAATAAAGTCAATCCTAAAAACTCAAAAAACAATAATGCCAAGCCAGATTATGACAAAACAAATTCTACTAAAATTAATACAAATCAGGAACATAGAGCTAGCAAAAATTCTAAAAGCTCTAAAAAGAAATCAATGACACAAAAAGGTAATACAAATGGGAATTATAAAGAACAAGATGATGCTAGTTCAAAGGAAGATCCTTCAATGGAATACATAGAGAAAAAATAATTACAAAGAAGAGAAAATCAGTCAGAATAGATAAATCAACCTCTGAGGATGAGCTAATGTTGTGTAATAAAAATAAATCTCTAATCAATAAAATCTTAAAGCAGGATAATGTACCAATTATCAAAAAGAAAACTATGGAAAAGAAAGCTAAGATAAATGAAGGTATAAATGCAAAAGAGTTACAAATAGCTACTAACATGTTTTTCTTCAATGTTAGATCAAAGCGATATAAAAGAAAATACACAAATCAGATTAACTTCATATAATTTAAGGTGTACTGATAAGAATTCTGAAAATATTAATTCAGATCCATGAGCAACTTCTCATAAATAACTCATATTGTTGCGCTTACAAATAGCCTTTACAGTTTTGCAATGCGGTAGATAATTGCTATTGAGACATTTCAAACAATGAAATATAAATTTGCAGGTATTAATATACGGGGAATTAATTCTATAGAGAGAATATATGCCATTGAGCATCGGATTAAGCAAAATAACCCCCATATATTGTTAATAGGTGAAACAAAATTTCATATAAAATCAGATCACAGAATTAAAGAAAAACTTAATAGATTGGGATATTGTGAGCTTTCCACTGGTCTCTCAGTTGCTGGTAGTGTTGGCATTATTATAAACACTAAATTTCCCCCTGAAAGATTTAACATTCTTTATATTGATACTAATATTATATCCATTAATCTTACATATGGAAATCAGGTCATTAATCTTATTTATGTTTAAACAAATAACTCTCCACATAATTTAATCAAGATAGTTAATATAATTAATATGTCAATGGCTAATGATAATTGGCCTACCACTATAATGGGAGATTTTAACACTACATATTCCCACTTTAATAAGAAATATATTCATTTAATTAACAGATGTGTTATGAGTGGTCATGGATACTTTCCTGAAGGATCTTTTTCCTATTATATCAAAAACTATAAATCGTTGATAGACTTAGTGTTTTACACCCCTGGTATTCATTTTCTAATTGATCCTCAATTAGAGCATGTGGTCTTTTCAGATCATTTAATATTGGTAGTGCAATTAGATGCTGTCAATAATATATTTTTCTCTCAAAATAACACAATGAGAATGCTAACAAGAGCTAACATTACTGAAGCAGTTATATCTGAAGCATATATTTATTTTCAAAAAATTCAGATATTAAATAAACCTGTTGAAGAGGCTTGGTTCTCATTTATTGGTATATTACAAACAATAATAGCCCATCACTCTCGAAGTAGAAAGGGTCCACTATCTCTTATTAAAGACTTAGATTCATTAAGTAATTTACTGAAACAACACTCATCTAATTCCTTCTCAGTTGCAGAAATTATAAACTTAAAACAACCCTATAGAGCAAAGCAGAAGGCCTTGACAGAATACATTTCAATTAAAAGAGCCAAGGTCAACCTTTTAAAACAATATTGCTGGATAAGAGGATACCTACGCTGGGCACTGGGAGTGGAGAAAAAACCACTTACTCCAACTGTGCTGTGCAGTAATGATCAAATGCTAGTAGGTATGCTAATGCTAATCCAAATCCTAAAGCACTTTCAGCATAAACTTCAAAGTGAAAAACGACTTGATGATAATGTATGGAAAGAAACAGCAAGCTTAGAAAAACATAAAATTACAAAAGACACAATCTGTTCCAAACTACGTATGATGTCTGATAACATCCATCCAGGTTTACATGGTATACCCAGATTTATTCTAGCACCCTTAAGCAATATTATAGTTCCAATTATGCACAAAATGATAGACTATCTTTCTGATGAGAAGAGGATTATTCCGAATCACTATCCTATTGCTTTGGTACCGTTCATAAAAAAATTAAAACAGAGGCAGACAATTGAAAATATAAGGCCAATTTCTATGTCTCCTCTCCTCATTAAAGTGATTGAATCGGTTTTAAAGGATGAAATAGAGAATAGAATCTTACAACAGATTTCCAATTCACAATGCACAAAGAAGGGATCATCACCAATAATAGCTATGTCTCAAGCAGAAATTCTCATTCATCATATTAGGTTGCAAAGAAAACAATCTCCAATAGTTGTGCAGCTAGATATTAATGCTGCTTTTGATACCATTAGAATTAATAAGCTTTTAGACATCCTGAAAGAATATCATATCCCAAAGTCTATTATTCAAATAATAGATAATCTGTTGAGTAATAGGTAAATTCATATTTCTTTGAATGGTAAACTAATGCAATCATTTAAGCCTGAAGTTTCAATCCCACAGGGGTCACCACTTAGTGCTCTTCTTTTTATATCATATATAAACCCTTTATTGAAAGCAATAGAAGCTAATTGCCTGGGATTTTTGTTCCTAGACTAGGTAAACATATGAATGTAATTGCCTATATGGATGACATACTCATTTTCCTTCCATCTCCAAAATATAATTCAACTCTATAATATAATTGATCAATTTTCAAACAGTTATGGTCTTCAGATTAATCCAATAAAATCTGCTGTCTGGAAGATCTACTTTGGTAGCAAGGTTAATTCAAACTTCAAAGCTGATCCTCAAAAATTTTTGGGATTTTCTATTTCTAAATCTCGTACTGTGATGTCAAAGGATATACAGAATGAGATTTTACTAGCTACAGATTAAACTAAACGTCTGTCAGAAAACTAAACGTCTGTCAGAAGTTTACCTTTCATTGCATGGCAAGATGAGGTTATTAAACATGAAAATAATAACAAAAAATAAATTACTGCTTGCCAATAATTAAAATTACTAAATCGTTTATCCAGAAGATTAATATATTGGCTGCTAGATTGTTCTGGAAAGGAAAGATTGCTGCTATTAGTATTAAACAAATGCAGCAACACAAGAAACTTAATGGAATGTCATTTCATTCCATCGCTTCTATTCAATATCAGAAATCATTTAATATATTAGTCATATTATCAAATGTCTTCAATTATGATCAAATTACTCTACCAATTATTCCCACAGACCGACCTCCACCTAGTACTAAGGATGTAGTAGGCAGGTCACCAGATCTAGTGAAAAAATACATTCCTTTAACAAAAGATACTATTAAAAATAAAATCAATATATGGGAAGGATACTTTGTTGTTAATCCACCTGGTATACAAATCCAGGGTAAATTAAATATAACAAATCAAAAGATTATTTCTCTCTTCAAATTCTGGTACATGGAACCTAAATATCTAGATTTTGTTATAAAAATCAATATGCAGGCCATCAGCACTAATTGGTTCCTATCTACTAGAAGAGGCATATCCAAGTTAGATCCCATATGTCCGTTGTGTAGTCAGGTGGAAGAGACATTTGAACATCTAGTTTACTCCTGCACTGGACTCTGGAGAATTAAAAAAAACTATTTATGATAATGTTAAGATTGATTACTATTTGATCACCTCAATTAAAGACAGTATCAAATCCAGAGTTTTTGCCAATATCAGGCTATCTATATTTCTGAACTATATAATATGGACAGTGAGGTGTAAGAAGGTATTCTGTGGTTTAATCTTTCAAGATAATGAATATGTTTTTAGAAAATTGGTTAAGATCAAGAAACAGGATGAACTTCTCATACCTAAAAGCAAATTCCTGGACACATGGATAGTTGGAGAATGTCATGCCATGAATAGTATCATATAGATGATTTTAAACTCACCTGGATGCTTATAAATGAATGAACAGATGCAGAAAATTACAAAGCTTATGAATGACTGGAAATGATTATCAGCAGTGTCTAATTGAACATTTTCACACTGGTGCAATGACAGCCTATAAGTTCTTGGTGAAAATGAATATGGACTTGACTGAATCATTGTTGGAAATACTTATTTTTGCTGTGGGCACACCAGTGCCTAATTGCTTTTAAATAATTACTCCACAGATATTTGCTTTAAGAAACCATTCTTGTACATAGTTGGATATTTGCCCTCACAACTATTGCACTGTCCTAAGGCATATGATAGTATACTCAGAGAATAAAAAGGTTTAGTGAATTAAAAAACCAATTACATTTAATAATTTTTAATCACCTCAGGTATTTGTTTCTTTTAGCTGGAAGATTCCTATATCTGTATTTATGATAAAATCAATATGGATTAACAGTCCATCTTGTAATAGAAGTATGCCAGCTGGCCATATGAATAAATTATGAACATCAAATGATGATGCTTAATTCTTCTGCTTGAGAACATGTTATCCATTGGACACTGTTTAAAAGATAATAAAGTCTGATTATTTTTAATGGTAAGAGGAACATCTTTTTTTTATTAATAGAAACTGCTAATAAAGTCTTAGATATTTATTTAATTAATTAAATATAAGATGTAGCATTTTCCTTTATATTTATTCTCTATAAAGATCTATATCAGGTTTGTGTTTATATATATATATATGTCATATTATTATTACTATTTGCGGGATATTCCGTGTAGTGAAAAAGCTAAATGCTGACGTTTCAGTACAATATCAAGTACCTTATATATATATATAATGGTAACTCAATCTACCCTTGATCATGGAGGGTGCCACCAGATCAATGCGTATCTGGAAAATTTGTTTACCATGATCAATAATGGTGATGATAGTTTGCACTGACTAGACTCAGGAAACAGCAAGAGATCTTAAATATTGTTCAGACAATTGAGAAAATAAAAGCACTAAGACAAACATCAGCCAAATTAAGTTTAAATAATTTGAAAATTTTATTAAAATTCAATTTACAAAATAAAGTAAATCTAGCAAACAGAATATTAAAGTATGACCTAGATTTTTAGAATTGTATTCATATGAGAGTGCATATGAGTTCTGAAAATATTAAAAATTAAATACCTTGACAGCAATGTTCATTCTCTCACCTACAATTTAAAAAATTGGACTGGATAATATCTTCCTCCTGGCAATTTATAAAAGAACAACAATTCTAGCTTTGTAATTCAGAGATAAAAAAACAATATGGTCTTGTAGGAAATCAATGATACAGTGCCGATGAGCATTTCTTGGACCTGGATAATGTGTCCAGGCCAAGAACATCATATTGCCAGTAGAATAGCTCATAATATACCATATTTAAGACAATTCACAGTTGATTTTACATACAAGACAAAAATGATTACAATCTTAAATAATATGGAAAAGACACAAAAGCACCAACTTCAGAAAAACTAGAATAACAAACACAAGAAACTGCCAGCCAAAAGATTTGCAGTTTGCAAGAAACGCAAACTAAATGTATTTAAAAATAATTTTTGAATGATAAAATAGGGACAGGCACAAACTGAAATTATGAAAAGCTGCCAGAGCATTTAGTAAAGGTTAATAATAAAAAGAATTTACATTACATGAGCCTAGAAAAATATAACTCACAATACACTCTCGATAAATAAAATTGAAAACAGACTTGGAATTTTAAAACTAAGATTCCAAAGACATACTATAAAAATACACTGATAAGCAAATAAATATAGGACAGGTATCATTAAAGATTAAGTTGAGACTAGACAGATTTAAATCTTGATTAGAATATGGAAATATATTACCTCAAGGTATAAATTTGAAACTGCTGAGATCTTTCAGCATGGGACATATAGTTCATTCATTGGAGAACTCCAGTGAAGACTTCAGGTTTCCAATTTTTTTCAGAAGGCAATACTGGAGTATACATTTTAAGTCATATATAATGGACAATTTAGCATCTGAGATTTGTCTTGAATTGGTTTAGCACAACATCCATAAGTAATATTCTTCATAGAAACTCATTTAGGCATTCGGAAGAGATGATTCTATTTATTAAATGATTATGATGACTGACATATTAAAAGTTGAACAAAACTAAACTAACGGAACAGTCATCAATAGCTGAAGAATAATCAGTAGAATAGAACAGCATACAATACTTATCAGTTCCTAACCAGGCCATTTATATGATTCTCCATATCTCCCACATTACATTTCATTATTAATTAGTTTTAGACCAGGACAAATCTTTATTTTAGTCTCAATTTTATTTAAAAAATTCCAACCAGCTTAATCTTATTTAGGATTAATTTTAAAAATGTAACAACAAGTCTCAGCTTAATTAAAGTAAATTAGAAATTGATTACAATCAAAACAAGAATGCAATTAAAAAAAAAACTTTCCAAAACTAAAATGTTTTGTTCAGAAAGAATTAACTTTTTTTTTTAATTTAAAATTATTATTTCTTTTAAAGATTAAAAGTTTGCATGTCCTTAATTACTTTCTTAAATTATATAAAAAAACAAGTGATAAAAGAAAGCTCTTTTAAAAATTAAAATTTATTAAAAAGAAAAATGACATATTTTAAAACATAACTGAGTATGTGCATTATTACAAGTACTCTTAAATAACTTTATAAAAATTGTGAAGGGACCATGTGTGTGTAATTATATAACTGAATATTTGTAAATACAGTAACTAAATAATTAAAAAAATTTATCCACTTAGGAGCACTTTCGATTATCCCAGAAATCTGTGTCAACTAAAGCTTTGAAATGCTAACTTTCCCACAATTCCGTGATCTTAACATTTGCTGCTTGCCTGTTAATTAAGTCATGTTTATATTTGTATATTAGCATAACCTCCTTTATTTTTCTTTTATTGTTATTTTTTTCAATTTGCAATATTTTTATACTGTTAAAATTGAAGTCAAAACCTTTAAATACATGATTTATTATGGTCGTAAAAAACAGATGCTGAAATATTATTATCTACCATGCAATTTTGTTTCGATTTCTGAACACGTTTTAATAATAGCTAGTGTTGTTTAGTTGTTTTTTCTAATGTACATCTAGATTCACCTATATATTTACTGCCACACCTACATATCCATTTATAAATGACACAATTTTTATCTTCAGAGTTATTTATTAATTTGTTTAATGTAGGAGGTGTGTAAAATGCAATATCACATATATCTTTATAAATTTTCCTTATAAACTTTACTTGATAATTTGAAATATATGGGATTAATATCCATATTTTTTATTAGCATGAGAATCAATATTATTATTAAAATTTTTATTTTTATATTTTGTTATTTATGAACCAAACGTACCAAAAATTTGAATCATCAAGAATGCAGGGGTAAGGGGCTACCCCCAACTTGGGTGTAATGTCATCTTACCCATGAAGTAACAGCAGAGGTAGTGCCTGCCTGATGGTTCACCTTCCCTGTCATTGAAGCTGCAAAGAATATGACTGAAGTAAGCTGCATGAAGGAATCTGATCTGGATCCCAAGAACTACCATCTCTCCAAAAGAAGTGGAATAATCCACATGATGGTTAACTAATTATTCATCCAAGGCCAGAAAAACCTAGGTAATTAAACTTTAAATATATATCATGCATGTAAACACTTTCATAATATGGCCAAAAGAAATTAAAATGCAATTGCAACTGTAAATCTTAGTGAGTCAAACAATTAGTAGGTTTTCTTTATCAAATAATACATGGAGGAAAGGACTCTAAGCTCTAGAATATCTACATATAAATTGAAAACAATTATTATTTAGGGTGAAGGGTTAAATTTAATGTAATTTATATTATTCTAATGATCTCTTATTTTATGTTTAAATATTATATCTTAAGTGTGTATTTTAGTGTATTGTATTAAACAGTATTTATTAATGAATAGCTCTTTACGTCTTGTCTTTCTTTCTCCACCATACTAATTAGAATGATATACCCATAAGGTTTATTAAATATTCAGTAGACATTAATCCTAGTAAAAGGTGCATGTGTCAATCTAGTACAGTAACATTAAATGTCGTAAATTTTATAAATATTTCAAGTGCTGGATTGTTTTTTAATTAAATCATTTTTATGAATGGAGTATCCAGCAGCCAAGGAGTGTCTGGTTGGGAAAAATAATACTGGAATATTACATTGGTAATTTCAATAATCGATCAGGATTATAGACTTAAATGACTCATCTATATTTGCTTCTTGCTTGACGTGACAGTTGTGTTGAGTAAAAGTTAAAAACAGAAACTTTTATTACGAGATGAAATGTAATTCTGTTACAATATATATATATATATTATTTAAATGTGAACCATATATATATAAACCTGTGTATACATTGAAAAATATGATATATTTTGGCTAGAATGATTGTCATCAGGTAAAGCATTTGCCCTCTACTATAGTCATATAAAATTAATATCTATCTGTCTATATTGAAGTGCCTGATAAGCTGGATCCATGTATGATGGAAATCTACATGAGGAATAAAACAAAACCACCCACTGCCAATATAAATATGTTCAGAATGTGCTATTCAGAATCAATTAGGAGCCATCAATGTTTAAATTAAAAAAAGGAAATGCATAAATTGTAAGAACTATTATGTTAGATGAACTGATGTAAATTGCATGTAGATTTGGTAGATAATGCTTAGGTTAGTCTATTGAAGATATGATGTAATCATGAATCATGTACTTCATCATGTCATCTCCAGCATCCTACATAAATATCCTAAGTCCAATAGTAGTCAGATGCAACCTGCTCTTGTCATGACATCGAACCGACCATTACATTATATATATATATTAACCGTACTCGAATATGTGGATTCGTAACACCGGTCTCTTAGGCAGAGAAGAACATACTCGGAGAATATGTATGCCCAAACAATAGCTATAAAGTATATAACTAACGTCACATTTCCAGGACATAACTTCTTCTCGACTGTTGAGTTCAACACCAAGTTCAAAGCACTTTTTTTGTTTGTGTATAAATACGGGCGCCAGCTATCTATTCAAGGATGAATAAATAATGCACTTTAAGCAATGGCCACTAACTCAACGCCTAAATCCACGACTAGCTCAGTTGTTTGTAATCACTAATAGATTATACTTAATTAGTGGTTGAAAGACTTGATAAAAGGGAATTGATACAAAGAATTTATAAAAAGAATTGATAAAAGAATTTGGTAAAAGAATTGATAAAAGAATTGACCGACAGATAAAGTTTAATTTTAAAGATAATTTATTAACTAACATTTATTTACTAAATTTAAACATTTTATAATTCTAATAAAACACACGCATATTTTAAATTAACATTTCTAAATAGTCTAAATATTCCTATAGATTCAATAACAGAACACTCTAATTTAACTAATAAATATTGATATAATGATCATGCACATATTAACTCAAGCACACACATAATAATGATAATAAAGGACTACATAGCATTTGAAATTTAATCACACACATATCAATAGTTCATTTATGTATGATATCGAGTTCATATAATTAGACTCTTGGAGGATTCGCATGAATTAATGAAATGCAATGGCTATTACAGTATAACGAAAATAAGCAAATGTTTTACCTAGGATTTTGAATGTAGATTTGTTTTCTTCTTGTTTGTTGTTTCTTCCAATATGAATGGTTCCAGTATGAATGCTTCCAGCTGGCTGGGACATTTCCTTGCTGAGTTTCCTGATTTTCATGATTATTACTATCAGAGACAAATAGATACTGACGGAGATTTTCTAAGATGTTAAGCTGACATTACTTCACGGGCAGATCTGCTGTTTTCTCGGACATCTGGGCTGGAGGTGAACGTGCGTTCCAAAATATTCTCAGCACTGCATTTTGTTTCTTAACTGACTCAATTAATTTCCGAACTGCACTCTCTCAATAACTTTGTGAACTGATCTCACTCAATTAATTTGTGGAACTGAATAACTGTCCGATAAAAAAAAAGTCTATTTATACCTGCGCCTTGTTGTCTTTCTGATATCTCCGGCAAAGATCTGTTTTCAAATTCCAATGATAATCATTTGATAAACGTGTTTTGGAAGATTGCTTAATTAGTAATAGCCATGCAGAGATGTTGTTTTATATTTTAATTAATAACCATTGCCGTGTTTTTTAATAATAATCTTCTTTAACTTTATAATAACATTTATTCTATTGTTGACAATCGCACATATATACGGTCATATATTTTTAATACAATTTACTATTTAGTTTTAACATTATTTTTTCTTTAATTAAACTTGAATGAAAAGAGATTTGTATATTTATATTTTTACGAATACTAATAAAAACTATTTAATTCCTATCTTTTTCTAAAACAAACTGAATAAACTCTTCAACATTTAATTTTATGTTTTTCTTTTATGAAAGATTACTTTAATAATAATTTTAGATAAAAATTATATGTGCCTATATCAATATAGGTACATTACACCGCCCTTCCTTTTAAGAGTAAAATGCGTCATTTTTGACCATTTTATCTCTGACAACATTAAATCTTAATTTATTATTCTTTCTAAGTTTGCTTTTTGGTATCTTTTCCTTTCCATACTAAGGGCAATCTCCAATTATGCTTTTCTTCTTTTTATGCTGGCGAACATTGCTTACAATGTTCGTTCTGGATAATGACCACGAGGACAAACTAAATTTGTGGCACAGGGATCTTTTGTAAACGAAGCTTCAGCTGCCGATTCTCTTGATCGGACTTTGACTAAGAAAAGGTGGCTGCAAATGGCAGGAATTTCAACTGTCCATTTTCGACTTACACTTTGGAAAACGAGGTATGAGATATGGGGATTCTCCCCCGAAAAGTGACTCACGACTTACTCTGGTTGTTGCCAGTGCATTTTTTTTAAAAGAGGAATTATCCCGGCCAATCCATTACGCGTATTAGAATTTATCTAGTCGAGAGCTTTAAACTTAACCTTAACTAAAACACTTCTATACTACCCTCATTCCCATTAGATTCAAACCCTTATACACTCCTAATATAACTTAGATTGACCTTATATTATTTATCACTAATCCTACAATATTATTTTAAATACACATGAACATTACTTTAACATATTTATTTATATTACAATATTACTTTTAACCCATTACTTTAACTGATATATTAACGTGCGTGTACTCAGAACAAAAAACTATTTTGCTTTATTATGAATATTTGATTTATTTTCTACAGATATATTATACTTATTTATTTAACTTGTTTTTATTGATTTTTATTTATTTGAACTGTTTATTTATGAACATTTCCTTAATTAATATGTGCGTGGAGAAAAAAAAATCTTTTACTTTGCGAAGCCTCCGTTATTATTATTGCTTTCAAACATTTAATTTATTATTCAGTTATTTTTAATTTTATTATTTTAGTTTTAAATAGAAGTTTCAGATTTAAACTTCTTAAATTATTGACATTAGAATAATCATATTCCTGCTCATTGTCCATTTCCGGTCCTTTTTGTTTATTTCCTTTACTATTCCGCCCGTTTACTATCTTTTAAATATGTCTGGTGGTTCCTTCTTTCTTTCTACTAATTCACTAACATAAATTATGCTCCATATCCTCACATCTATAAAGTTTGCTGCTTTATCTCTTTCTCTCTCTGTTCTATTTTCTGCCTTGTAAATTAGAAAACTTTTAAGCTTCACAGACCTCCATATTTTTCCTAACCGTGAATATTTTTCCTTGTGCTTTCTCTTTGATTTACATGTCCATTTAAAACGAACACGAACTTTTACTTTAACTTTTTTAAATTTTTGTAAAAACTTTTCAACGCTATCTTCTACCTTGAACTTATGTCTCTCTTCTATTTCTTGATCTATGTTTTCCCCTGTCTTAGCACTATCCTGTGCTACTTCAATTTCTATATCTTTTATGATGTCTACCTCCTGATTTTCTTCTACTTCTCCCATTATTTCTCATCTCATTTCTTTCATTTCTTCCTTTATAGCCTGCTGGCCCTGTTTAACTTCACTAATTTCTTTCTTCATTGCCTGTTGGCCCTGCTTAATTTCCTCCATGTCTATTACCAACTTCATCAACATCTTCATCATCATCTGTGACTCACTCTCTTCTTTTTCTACAATTTGAGGGTTTTTGAATGAGACAGGACTTTCTTCTACCAATGCCGCCCTGTCACTTTCTTTGTTGACTTCCATTTTCGGCACAAATTAAATTCACAATACTAACTTCTTAAAAGAAAATCTAAAATCTAATAGCAAATAAAATGCTATTTACTGTTTTCTATAAATTATTTCAAAACAAAGACGAACTATATTTAACTCCTGAACTAAAATTACTCCGATAGACTTTTCGAAAATACGCTTTTACAGTTGATAAATTATTTCATTAAAAAGAAAGACGAACTATATTTAACTCCTCATTCCTTTAATTTCACATCTTATTTCTCTTATTCCCGCAATGAATTCTTGATGACTTTGCCTGAATTCTTGACACATTTCTTCCATCATATTTATCATCATTTTCAACATCTGCATCTCAGACATTTCTTTCTCTTTTTCCATTTTTAAAACAATATTTTATTTCACTAAATTTAATATATGGCTTATTTATTTATTTCTGAGTAAAACGGAAACACATGCTGACCACCCCTTTTGTCCATTTTTCTACCCGATCTAATGCTTTAACTCCGCCCAAATATCAGCTGTCTCTGATTTGATAGCATAAATGTCAAAATCTCTTTTCATTTTGAAAAAAAAAAATTTCGGTCAATTCTTTTTTTTAAAATTAAAACACTTTTACATACGTAATTTAACTTTTTAGATTTTTATTTCCAACAAGAACAAAGTATTTCTTTACTGTTGTTTCTTAGGTTCAGCCCCAAGTTGGGTCTAGCCATTTGAACCGTACTCGAATATGTGGATTCGTAACAGCGATCTCTTAGGCAGAAAAGAACATACTCGGAGAGTATGTATGCCCAAACGATAGCTATAAAGTATATAACTAATGTTACATTTCCAGGACATAACTTCTTCTCGACTGTTGAGTTCAACACCAAATTCAAAGCACTTTTTTTGTTTGTGTATAAACACGGGTGCCAGCTATCTATTCAAGGATGAATAAATAACGCACTTTAAGCAATGGCCACTAACTCAATGCCTAAATCCATGACTAGCTCAGTTGTTTGTAATCACTAATAGATTATACTTAATTAGTGGTTGAAAGACTTGATAAAAGGGAATTGATACAAAGAATTTATAAAAAGAATTGATTGAAGAATTTGGTAAAAGAATTGATAAAAGAATTGACCGAAAGATAAAGTTTAATTTTAAAGATAATTTATTAACTAACATTTATTTACTAAATTTAAACATTTTATAATTTTAATAAAACACACGCATATTTTAAATTAACTTTCTATATAGTCCAAATATTCCTATAGATTCAATAACAGAACACTCTAATTTAACTAATAAATATTGATATAATGATCACACACATATTAACTCAAGCACACACATAATAATGATAATTACGATAGAATGACAGCCTGTTAAGCTAATTGCGCAGACGCTGTGAGAATGTTATTAATAAATGAATACCTTTGAACAACCACATGATATAGTATTTGTGTAAGAGTAAAAAGGAATCTCAAAGGAATCCTCTCACTCTTACGACTCAAATGTTTATATATGAGCAAATCTGAAGTAGTTGTAACGAAGGCGTGACTACATAATAGTCACTTTAAATTACTATATATAATGTCTGTATGAATGACGCCAATGAAATTTTCTAGAATTTACTAAATGCCACTCTAAACAAAACTAAATCATATACATGAATAAGCATTTATTTTATAGCGTCTTGCGTGCGATTATAATTACGATAGAATGACAGTCTGTTAAGCTAATTGCGCAGATGCTGTGAGAATGTTATTAATAAATGAATACCTTCGAACAACCACATGATATAGTATTTGTGTAAGAGTAAAAAGGAATCCCAAAGGAATCCTCTCATTCTTACGACTCAAATGTTTATATATGAGCAAATCTAAAGTAGTTGTAACGAAGGCATGACTACATAATAGTCACTTTAAATTACTATATATAATGTCTGTATGAATAACGCCAATGAAATTTTCTAGAATTTACTAAATGCCACTCTAAACGAAACTAAATCATATACATGAATAAGCATTTATTTTATAACGTCTTGCGTGCGATTATAATTACGATAGAATGACAGCCTGTTAAGCTAATTGCGCAGACGCTGTGAGAATGTTATTAATAAATGAATACCTTCAAACAACCACATGATATAGTATTTGTGTAAGAGTAAAAAGGAATCCCAAAGAAATCCTCTCATTCTTACGACTCAAATGTTTATATATGAGCAAATCTGAAGTAGTTGTAACGAAGGCGTGACTACATAATAGTCACTTTAAATTACTCTATATAATGTCTGTATGAATGACACCAATGAAATTTTCTAGAATTTACTAAATGCCACTCTAAATGAAACTAAATCATATATATGAATAAGCATTTATTTTTATTTTATAACGTCTTGCGTGTGATTATAATTATGATAGAATGACAGCCTGTTAAGCTAATTGCGCAGATGCTGTGAGAATGTTATTAATAAATGAATACCTTCGAACAACCACATGATATAGTATTTGTGTAAGAGTAAAAAGGAATCCCAAAGGAATCCTCTCATTCTTACGACTCAAATGTTTATATATGAGCAAATCTGAAGTAGTTGTAACGAAGGCGTGACTACATAATAGTCACTTTAAATTACTCTATATAATGTCTGTATGAATGACACCAATGAAATTTTCTAGAATTTACTAAATGCCACTCTAAATGAAACTAAATCATATATATGAATAAGCATTTATTTTTATTTTATAACGTCTTGCGTGTGATTATAATTATGATAGAATGACAGCCTGTTAAGCTAATTGCGCAGATGCTGTGAGAATGTTATTAATAAATGAATACCTTCGAACAACCACATGATATAGTATTTGTGTAAGAGTAAAAAGGAATCCCAAAGGAATCCTCTCACTCTTACGACTCAAATGTTTATATATGAGCAAATCTGAAGTAGTTGTAACGAAGGCGTGACTACATAATAGTCACTTTAAATTACTCTATATAATGTCTGTATGAATGACGCCAATGAAATTTTCTAGAATTTACTAAATGCCACTCTAAACGAAACTAAATCATATGCATGAATATGCATTTATTTTATAATGTCTTGCGTGCGATTATAATTTCGATAGAATGACAGCCTGTTAAGCTAATTGCGCAGATGCTGTGAGAATGTTATTAATAAATGAATACCTTCGAACAACCACATGATATAGTATTTGAGTAAGAGTAAAAAGTAATCCCAAAGGAATCCTCTCACTCTTACGACTCAAATGTTTATATATGAGCAAATCTGAAGTAGTTGTAACGAAGGCGTGACTACATAATAGTCACTTTAAATTACTATATTGTACCGGTCGAAACCCACCACCACCGCAAGTCAAATCAGATTCAAACTCAGCTGAACCAAAACTGAATTCAAACCCAACTCAACAGCTCAGAAAGCAGAAATCGACGGCACAGTGCTATGCGCCAAGAACTAGCTCAACGGTTGGTGAGAACTAGAGACCCTTTTACTGACACGAATATCAATTAACTTTGACTACTTTTAAATCGAATCATATGTATGTTCGGGTTGCCAACACAGACAGCGAGTATTAACATTTAAATAATTATAAAAGAATGATGAACTGAGAAACCAAGTATGTTAGAAAATGTTTAATAATAATAATAATTTGTTTGTTCAATAAAATATAGATTGCATTAGTTACCTCTAGTCTTTAAAATAATTTATAAATATAATAAGAGTGGTGGTCCTTATCATATGCCAACAAGTATTACACAACATGGGATTCTATGTCTATGCCCCCAACGAGAAATATAAAGGCAGATAAAGGTATTCATTAAGAACGGAAATGATTGTTCTAATTTTATTACGGTGGAATGTGAGATTTATTTTCACATTCGGAAATCTATTCATGAAGAGCAAAACGTATTTTAAGGCATAACTTTAATCTTGATTTGAAAACTGATTTAAACTAAATATATTTGAGAATTGGTTCGACTTTAATTTAAATCACTTCATCACGAATTACGAGCACGGAGCGGGTTTTACCGGGACAAAGTTGCACGGTACTGACGAATTACAAGGCGGAGAGTAAAATTGAAAGATGATCGCTAGTCGATGATCGAAGTCCTATGGCGGCTTGCATTTGGCAAGTCTTACGCCCTTTGACTAATGAATAGGAAAGGAAGTACTGTCTTCCTCGAGAAATTTAAATAAGAGAATATGATCACCGACCAGCCTAACGGAGCGGAAGATGGCCCTATGTCAGCAACGTTTGATGATGATGACTTGATAGTCATCGTTGAAAAATAAAACCCATGTACAATGCTCTACGTGATGACTTGACCAATTAATTAAAGTCAAACGAGCTTTTATCGAACTATTTTAAAACATTTATAAACTATATTAATTATGCCCTAATATCGTGCCCTTCCTGAATATTAATATAAAATAACAAAAGTGGAATTAAAATACATTTAACCCTTTATCGACCCTTTTTGCACTAAAAACATTTAAGGTTATATTCGAATAAATATATATTAAACAAGAAATCAATATTTCAACATTTTGTGAGTATATAAACACTTGTAACTTAGGAGCTGGGGACATAGGTGAAAAACGGAGCTAATAATTTATTATTAGCCAATTATAAAAATAATAAACATGTAATATTTTCTTTCGACTCGATGATTAATAGAACTTTCAAATTTAGTTCTAATGGGTGAGAATTACTATTTGAAATTAATATTATAATATTTGCATGAGGCAAATAGAACAGAGGAGCTCATCGAGTTGAAAGATTATTGGCATATAATTTTTAAATAGCATTAATAAATCACACGATAAATACATATATGTATATAATATATTAAACGAACCGCCAGGTAAGAAAAGAAAAAGTTTAAAGACTAGAGATTGAAAGAATTACAATATAAATTTATAGTAGCATTTTATAAAGATTTTTACATTAAATAATAAAGAGCTCTTAAATAGGAGGAGTGTAAAATAAAGTTCGAACTGGCCAGAAAGTTTAACGTTCATTATAGAAATATATTACCCCTTCCGCTGGTCCTTAAGTTACACCTCCAAGTTGTTGAAAACGTAGGCATTATTGGTTGACTACTGGAACAGTATTTTAGTAGCTTTCATAATTTTAGCAGAATGATCGGTCCGGAAAAAGGTTCAGCAGCTCCATTGAAGATTTCTCAGGACTTTAGGAACCATAGCCAGATTCCTGATGTTCTAGCCCTCTATCATGATGAAATACAATTTTTATATGCACAGAGTTCACTGCACTACTCTAGAACAAAGCTAGTCTTTTTCTTTACTTTTCAGGGCTATATATCTACTGTTCACTGATGCCTCCGGCTAGCGCTCATTTTGTTATCAATCTCGTTTTTTTTTTTATAATTAGTTGTTTTCAGAAACATTCCTTCAATAAGGCTTTCAAACTAATTTTTGAATTCCTTTCCTAATTAGAAAATGAATTCTTAAAGTCTGAAATGATTTTAATTAAAAATTGAATTCTTATCTTTTTTTAATTAATAAAACTTTACTGTTATTTTTGAGAATTTGAAAGCCCTTGGAAGGAATGTAGCTTTTAATCGCAAAACTTTACAAATTATTTAAAAGTAAAAAAAAAACAAGTATTCCCGACGCAATGAAACTTTCGAACAATTATATACATTTAATATTTACAAATATATATACGCACAATCCACGCAATTTAATATATATAAATTCATGAATATTTTATCATGAATTTATTTAGAGAATTGATCAAATTTAAACTAAACTAATTAATTTTACTACGTATTTGAAACAAGTTATTCATTATGGACATTAGCGTGGATTGAACGTATAAAGCCCCATTGCATCGGAAATTTAAGGTTAGTATTAGGGTAAATAACATGAAGCTAGGATCGAACTCAGATCCGACTGCTTCAATATATAATGTCTGTATGAATGATGCCAATGAAATTTTCTAGAATTTACTAAACGCCACTCTAAACGAAACTAAATCATATACATGAATAAGCATTTATTTTATAACGTCTTGCGTGCGATTATAATTACGATAGAATGACAGCCTGTTAAGCTAATTGCGCAGACGCTGTGAGAATGTTATTAATAAATGAATACCTTCAAACAACCACATGATATAGTATTTGTGTAAGAGTAAAAAGGAATCCCAAAGGAATCCTCTCACTCTTACGACTCAAATGTTTATATATGAGCAAATCTGAAGTAGTTGTAATGAAGGCGTGACTACATAATAGTCACTTTAAATTACTATATATAATGTCTGTATGAATGACGCCAATGAAATTTTCTAGAATTTACTAAATGCCAATCTAAACGAAACTAAATCATATACATGAATAAGCATTTATTTTATAACTACTTCAGATTTGCTCATATATAAACATTTGAGTCATAAGAGTGAGAGGATTCCTTTGGGATTCCTTTTTACTCTTACACAAATACTATATCATGTGGTTGTTCGAAGGTATTCATTTATTAATAACATTCTCACAGCGTCTGCGCAATTTAGCTTAACAGGCTGTCATTCTATCGTAATTATAATCGCACACAAGACGTTATAAAATAAATGCTTATTCATGTATATGATTTAGTTTCGTTTAGAGTGGCATTTAGTAAATTCTAGAAAATTTCATTGGCGTCATTCATACAGACATTATATATAGTAATTTAAAGTGACTATTATGTAGTCATGCCTTTGTTACAACTACTTCAGATTTGCTCATATATAAACATTTGAGTCGTAAGAGTGAGAGGATTCCTTTGGGATTCCTTTTTACTCTTACACAAATACTATATCATGTGGTTGTTCGAAGGTATTCATTTATTAATAACATTCTCACAGCGTCTGCGCAATTAGCTTAACAGGCTGTCATTCTATCATAATTATAATCACACGCAAGACATTATAAAATAAATGCTTATTCATGTATATGATTTAGTTTCGTTTAGAGTGGCATTTAGTAAATTCTAGAAAATTTCATTGGCATCATTCATACAGACATTATATATAGTAATTTAAAGTGACTATTATGTAGTCACGCCTTCGTTACAACTACTTCAGATTTGCTCATATATAAACATTTGAGTCGTAAGAGTGAGAGGATTCCTTTGGGATTCCTTTTTACTCTTACACAAATACTATATCATGTGGTTGTTCGAAGGTATTCATTTATTAATAACATTCTCACAGTGTCTGCGCAATTAGCTTAACAGGCTGTCATTCTATCGTAATTATAATCGCACGCAAGACATTATAAAATAAATGCTTATAATAATGATAATAAAGGACTACATAGCATTTGAAATTTAATCACACACATATCAATAGTTCATTTATGTATGATATCGAGTTCATATAATTAGACTCTTGGAGGATTCGCATGAATTAATGAAATGCAATGGCTATTACAGTATAACGAAAATAAGCAAATGTTTTACCTAGGATTTTGAATGTAGATTTGTTTTTTTCTTGTTTGTTGTTTCTTCCAATATGAATGGTTCCAGTATGAATGCTTCCAGCCAGCTGGGGTGTTTCCTTGCTGAGTTTCCTGATTTTCACGATTATTACTATCGGAGACAAATAGATACTGATGGAGATTTTCTAAGATGTTAAGCTGACGTTATTTCACGGGCAGATCTGCTGTTTTCTCAGACATCTGGGCTGGAGGTGAACGTGCGTTCCAAAATATTCTCAGCACTGCATTTTGTTTCTTAACTGACTCAATTAATTTCCGAACTGCACTCTCTCAATAACTTTGTGAACTGATCTCACTCAATTAATTTGTGGAACTGAATAACTGTCCGATAAAAAAAAAGTCTATTTATACCTGCGCCTTGTTGTCTTTCTGATATCTCCGGCATTCCAATGATAATCATTTGATAAACGTGTTTTGGAAGATTGCTTAATTAGTAATAGCCATGCAGAGATGTTGTTTTATATTTTAATTAATAACCATTGCCGTGTTTTTTAATAATACTCTTCTTTAACTTTATAATAATATTTATTCTATTGTTGACAATCGCACATATATACGGTCATATATTTTTAATACAATTTACTATTTCGTTTTAACATTATTTTTTCTTTAATTAAACTTGAATGAAAAGAGATTTGTATATTTATATTTTTACGAATACTAATAAAAACTATTTATTTCCTATCTTTTTCTAAAACAAACTGAATAAACTCTTCAACATTTAATTTTATGTTTTTCTTTTACGAAAGATTACTTTAATAATAATTTTAGATAAAAATTATATGTGCCTATATCAATATAGGTACAATATATATATATATATATATATATATATATATATGTTACTTGATAAGTAATTTAATTGTCCAACGAGCACATCCACGGTTTTGTATCTTATGGATATAAAATTAGCTCTGTAACATTAGAGAAATAAGTAAACTCCCAAATCATACCAATATAAATAGACTAATGTAAGGCTTAACAATGCTAGTGTGATGTAAAGTTATGTTATGGAGAAACCTGAGAGAGTCTGTGGTTGAACCCTGAGCTATATCACACTGTATGAAGAAAGAAAGATGTGTGACATCAAGAATGTTAATTATGGGATTGAGGCAAGGAAGCCTAGGTAGAGGTTTAAACTAGGGGGCATGGGGGTAACTCTCTGTCTTCTGGGTAAGAGTCCCTGCTTGATCTTTTGGTCTTGTTGAATGATTATACAATATTGATGGTTACACTATCTATTTTCCATGCAACCTGTATTCCCATTATTTATTTTGAAACAAATATTGAGTTTACTTTATTAAGGATTTATTGGAGTTAACAAGCTTTTAATTAGTATCAAATAAGACAAAAGCAAGAATGCAATTTTAGTTTTAAAATTGAATTAATTATTAAATAAAATAGTTATAACACAAGCATCGCTTATGATAATGAAATTCATAATATTTTAGATACATTTTTTTTCATCCTATAGGTGATTTTATTTTATAAATTTAGTACCCTGGTGCTTGAATATTGAATGTATGTGTGACATCCAGGCACATGGAACCTATTAGCCAAATTTTATTCTCACATTTTGTTCACCTTTCTTAATTTTATGCTGTTCAATTTGAAGATAGATTAACTTGTTCAGAGAAATCATTTTTTATATTATTCTTAGTATAATGGTTGGTGGAACCTTTCTAATCTAATCTGCCATACAGAGTGCCACCATGTCATTTGAACTTGGAAAATTTATATAGTAGGCAGATATGCATGGGAGAGGTTACTCTTTTATCAAACCAAAAATTATAGTAGCTCAAGTAGAAGCTGAGTTTAAAATATCACTGAATGTTAAAATTTCTAATTCTTAATTTTAAATATTATTAATAAAATATATAAAATGAGTTATTGCCAAAATTAATTCAACAAAACATTTTATTATAACATACACATGCATTAAAATAAAAATTCTGATAAATCAAATTAACTAGTGAATATACTTGATTTGAATTATATATACAGATAAAACATTTAATTGATTTAATACAATTTTTAATATTTTACTAAGCATGAATATGCTACATAGATTATGCAAATAACCAACTCAATCCTGTTTAACCTTAGGCTAAAACCTCTTATTTAAACCAATGACAACTTACTGATATACCAATGTGAACAATGCAAAGTGAGATTATTAGCATAACACAATCATGCTAACAGGAATTAACATCTGTAGCATGATATCATTAGGGAAATAATGAATCATCGTGAGACAAAATGAGCATCTTCCCCATGATCACTAATAAATTTCACCAAAAGACAGGAAAAATCCACTGCCCAATTGGTGATACAAAAATGAAATTATTTAAAATATATATACAAGATGTTCTATAAACAGGGACAGTAGTCTCTGCTGGCTTACTATTTCAATGGGAGCATAAGAAAATCAATGGTGTAGGAAAAAGATCATGACCAATGACATGCAGTGGATACACTTTTGGGCCATGCGATCAGGTGGGTATTATACCCTATATGCTATGTGGTTCAAGGGAATGAATAGCCAATGCATCTACTCAGATTACATTGACATAAAATATCTGTACATCTATCCACCAGCACCAATTCAACTGTGAAACAATTAGCACAAAATTAACACACCTTAAACTAACATATTACGAATCTATGCAGCCATTTATGCTTATTTTAAATTATTAATTTAAAAGAAATTTATGCGAATGGAAATGATATTAAACACATATATAAAAATATATAAATAATTTTAAATTTTAGTCAGATAAGAGAGTGATTTTTTTTAAAAGTTAAGTGACACTTAAAAATACTTGAAAAGTTTGTATTATATAATTAATGTTCATATTAAAATACTTGAAAAGTTTGTATTATATAGTTAATGTTCATATTTCATTTAAAACAAAAGTTTATACTTTCCAATGCTGTAGGTAAAGTCTGTTTTTGCAGTCCCTGATGCATTACACAATTCAAAGTTCTTTCCATTTCATATTGTTTTAGGTGAAGACAAGTTCATTGCTGGCCAGTTTGCAGGAACCATCATAGTCTGGAAACCCCCTCAGCTAGTGCAAATACAGAAAATGTAATTTATTGCACGACACTTACATTTTGGAGATCCGCAATATGCTTATAAATATATTTAAATAAGACACAATTAGCATGAGTAATCCAAATCTAAATCTCAGCATCAAAGTTTTCTTTTTGTTTTTTTGAATTCTTATCATCAAATTCCAGGGTCGATCTTGCCTGGCTTCGCATTGTTCTTACTGGTGATGATGACTTTTCTCTGTGGACCATGTATTTATTTCCATTATTATTCACAACTTTTTTTAGAGTAGAAGCTCAAAATTTTATCACTAGTTAGTTTATCTCTTATCTTACTTTATACTCAAGGGCTTGTTTGCTATTAGGTCAATATAGAAAATCATTTCCATTCTAAGATTAAAAATAACTAATTAACAACTTTTTTAATTCTTTTATATTAAAATAATCTTGTTTTTAGGTTTTAAAATTTAAATAATTATATAAATAGTTTGCCATCTGTACATTATATATATATTAATTTAAATAAAATTACTAAATTCTCCTTTTATATTCCACTTTTATTTGAAAGTAATGTAATGGCATATACTTATACCGTTACATATCACCAAACTTCCTCAAGAACAAAACAATTAAAAAAAGATTTTACTTGGTGTTAGTAAAAAAAATTATTTTTAAAGATTTTTTTTAGTAATTACACATACAAAAAAAAATTAAGACTATTCTTCCCAGCTTCACATTAGCTGAGCGCCTCCCATTAAACAGTTTCTAACATATTTCATTTATTAATCAGACTTTCCTAAAATTACTTTTTTAATGTTATATTTTATAAATTTCCTTTCATACATGTATGCATGTGTGCACAATATATATTCTGGAAGTACTTTTACATCTACATTATAATCTATAACTTTAAAATATAAACAAAATTATTCATTTAAAAAAAATGTTTTTTTGTTACTGGCATAAATTTCTTTTAAAATTCTCAGGGTACTCATGGTTAAAATGTATCAAGCCACATTGAGTAGCCAGTTGTAATAGTTGATGGAACCTCTCTAATCTAATCTGATGTACAGAGTGCAATCAGGCCACTTGAACCTGGAAAATTTATATAGTAGGCAGGTATGCACTGGAGAAATTACTCTTTTATTGAATTGAAAGTCTTAGTCGCTAGCCCAAGGAGAAGCTGAGCTTAAAATATCACTGAATGTTAAAATTTCTAATTCTTAATTTTACATATTATTAAGAAAATACATAAATTGAGTTACTGACAAAATTAATTCAACCAAACATTTTATCATAATCCACACACACATTAAAAGAAAAATTCTGAAAAATTAAATTAACTAGTAAATATATTTGTTTTGAATTATATGCACAGATAGAAGCATTTAATTGGTTTAATACAATTTTTAATATTTTACTAAGTGTGACTATGCTATGTAGATTATGCATATAACCAACACAATCCCTTTTAACTTTAGGCTAAAATCTCACATTTAAACCAATGCTAGCTTACTAATATACCTATGTGATAAATGTAAAATGAGATTATTAGCAAAACACAATCATGCTATCAGGAATTTACATCTGTATCATGATATTATTAGAGAAATAACAAAAGATGGTGGGAAGGAATGAACATCTACCCCATGATCATTAATAAATTTCACTAATAGACAGAAACGATCCACTACCCAATTGGTGATACAAAATTGAAATTATTTAAAATATATATATATGAGATGCTTTGTAAATGGGGATAGTGGTCTTTGTCAACTTACTGTCCCTATGAGAGCATAATAAAATCAATGGTGTAGGAAATATGTCCACAACCAATGACAACATGATGACTACAATGGTCATATATTCAGGTCATTATTATGCCCTGTATAATAACGTGGGACAAGGGAACAATGCTCCAATGCACCTACTCAGATTACATTGACATAAAACTTCCATACATCTATCCACCAGCACTGATTTAACTACAAAACAATTAGTCCAAAATTAACACACCTTAAACTAACATATTACAGATCTATGCAGCCATTTATTCTTATTCGCAATTATTAATTTAAAATAAATTTATGAGAATGGAAATGATATTAAGCACATATATAAAAATATATATAAATAATTTAAAATTTTAATCAGATAAGAGAGAGATTTTTTCAAAAAGTTAAGTGATACTTAAAATATTTGAAAAGTTTGTATTATATAATTAATGTTCATATTTAATTTAAAATAAAAATTTATACTTTCCAATGCTATAGGTAAAGTCTGTCTTTGCATTTCTCGATGCATCACACAATTCAAGGTTCTTTCCATTTCATATTGTTCTAAGTGGAGACAAGTCCACTGCTGGCCAGTTTCTGAGAACCATCATACACTGGAGGCCCCCTCAGCTGGTGCAAATGTGGAAAATGTAATTTATTGCATGGCATCTACATTTTGGAGATCTGCAATACACTTATAAATATATTTAAATAAGACACAATTAGTATGAGCAATTCAAATATAAATCTCAACTTCCAAGTTTTCTTATTATATCTTTTTGAATTCCTATCATCAAATTCCAGCATCGATCTTGTCTGGCTTGGTACAGTTTTTATTGGTGATGATGACTTTCTCTGTGGACCATGTGTTTTCCATTGTTATTGGCCAGCTTTCTTTAGAGCAGAAACTCAAAATTTTATCACTAGATAATTTATCTCTTATCTTACTTTATACTCAAGAGCTTGTTTGCTATTAGATCAATATAGAAAATTCATTTCCATTCTAAGATTAAAAATAACTAATTAACAACTTTGTTTTATTTTTTTTTATATTAAAACAATCTTGTTTTTAGGTTTTAAACTTTAAATAATTATATAATTAGTTTGCCATATGTGCATTATATATATATATTAATTTAAAGAAAATTATTAAATTGTCTTTTATATATATATTTCTACCTGGGGGTGATTATATATTTTCCACTTTTATTTTTAAGTAATGCATATACTTACACCATTACATTAGTTTGAAGCACGTGATTTTTTAAATAGCAACAGGAAATTTGATTCTATTTTAGGCAAATTATTTAGATACTAAATTTTAAAATGTATAAAAAAAATTGAGAAATTATAATAAATTTTAATAACTTTAATATTAATTTTTTTTATTTAAAATTATCTTTTAAAAGTATATACGTTTATATAATTTGTTTTGTTACTAATTTTTATATCATTTGCATCAATGGGCTTTGAATATGTAATCATTTTAAGTAATGTAATCTATTAAAATCTAAATAAATATTCTATTTAAATCTGCATGGATATCATTATCAACACATTTTTTAAACAATTTATTTCTTAAAGTCATCAAAAGTAAAAACGTCATACACATAACTTCCAACTATTATTGGCACTTGCATGTATATATATATATCTAAAAACAAAAATGTATATGGACAGATGTATTATATATATGTGTGTGTGTTAATGTGTATGTGTACATATGTGTGCTTGCAGATATATTAAGAATTTTATAATCTCATTTTTTCATATTTTTCATTTAATTAGTAATTTCATTTAATTAGTAACTTAAAATTTTAAAAACAAGTTTCATTAATTCCTTACTTATCTGGATCTACCCATATATGGATCCACACAATTATCAGCACATAAACATATATGATATTTTCATGCATGTAAACATTTATCTTTTTAGATATATACAAGTATACATAGCCACAATTATATATTGGTGTTTTGTGTAAGAATCTTTTATTTTCAATAACTTCAGTAAACAAATAAAGCTATGTATGTGTGTCAAGCATTGTTGGCCGAGAGGTCAGCACAGGTTGTTGCGGGGTTACCTCTTGGCCGATGCTATGACAACGGAAAAAAATAAAGATGTATAGAAAATGTTGTTCATATTATATTTAATAAAATATTTATTTGCATTTCAAACAAATTACCTTATTTAAAAACTCTACTTTCAAGCTAGTTGTCAAGAATATTTTTTTTAATTATTGATAGATAGATAGTATCATTTTATTTCTTTTAGAAAGATCTTTATTGTCATTTACATAAAAAATTTTAAAAATAAATTTCAATTTTTATACAATTTCTGTATTTTTTATTTAACTTTTTTAAATTTAGGATTTAAATGATCCCCTCTAAAATAGAATAAAATCTATTGTTATGTTATTCCTATTAACCATTTTAAAAGAAATGGCTTCTCTGAATAATTTAAAGAGGGTGGATATATTAAATTTTAATTGTCAACATTTATGAAAAATGCACATTTAAGGATAAATATTTTGCTGTTAGACTTCCTGCATCTGGCTGTCAATCATGTTCCACTTCCATATCTTTTTGTGTAGTAAAGCTTATGAAATTAAGTTATTTGGAAAATTGAATTGGAATATTTTGGAATTAATTGCTGTAAACAAAACATTTCTTATTTATTTGTTCTATGTTTTATTTTATTGTTATCTCATCTAAGTTAGAACTAAATTTACATATTTGCATCTAAAATTTTCGTATCAGTTTAAGAACTTATCATGTTTAGCAAATTTTGAATAAAATAAAAATTATTACTTGATCAAAATAAAACGAATAAACTAATGATCCCAGAAAAAAAGATTCCTTTAAACTCATGAAATTAGCAATTTCTCTTGAAAATGAATTATTTAATACGTAATTGTTAATATGTACTTATTTTTCAAGTACATAAAATATCATAAGCTTTTTAAAAAAAATAGAAAAAATTCAATCCATATTATTATTAAATAAAAGTCACCTAAACATTATTTAATGTTCAATATGCACTCAACTGATTAGTTATAAAGTATTTGATATTGTTATTAATTTTACATGATCTGCTTTTCAATTGTTGATCACCATCAATTATAAATGATTGTTTGTAACTATTGGAAAATATAGTTATATACGTCACATTACCTTTCGTTGAATGGGGGAAATAGCCAATTACTTCTAAAGAATTTTTTCCATGTGACATTTCGATGTCATTATAACACTTATAATTGTAATGGATTTCATCACAGACTTTCAAAATCCATTCATCTATCCACTATATCTTCTATATGTGTGAAGTAGATAAATGATCTCCAATATATGTTTTTCCTGCTGAGCCACCACTCTTGGTCCCAAACATCATCTCACACACACATACATCTAATCAGTGCTCAAGTTATACTAATATAACAAACCTTCAAATTTTAATAGACAAGTTTTAATATACTCCACTTTCCAACTCTTTAGTCATTTATACCATTGAAAATATGATGAGGCCCCCCCTAATCCTTTGTTTATGCCAATGTTATTATCATGCCCATGTTGACTTTAAGTCATTCTCACCCCTCATGCATAGGATCTTATCCATTTAAACACACATAACATGGATGGATAGGGTACATGCTGAATCTGTAATATTGGAATACAAGTATATTTTATATACTTGGAGTATAGTTGTAATTATAGAGGATTTGAACATAGACTTTCAAACTTCTTCTGCTATCCACTATCTTATAAAACCAGAACACATGAATACACACATGTGAAAAGATAAATTATCTCCAATATGAGTATTTCATGCTAAACCAGTGCACATCAGTTGGTCCAAATCATCATCTCTCATATTTAGCCCAGTGCTTACAACCATTGACTGACAAGATTCCATCAAGAATTAAAAATTCAAGTCATTTTATTGTATGGTTTAAGAACCATGAGAGAATCAATTGAAATATTAAAGAGACCTACTGGTTTAAATAGGGCTGAAGAAGCACAAAGTATTTCAGCTATGTCAAAACCTCTCATCTTCTAATATTATCTTAAAATTAATAGATGAAAAAACTGATAGAAATAAATATTTTGATAAGCCTCATATTTTGAATGTTGAACTACTTCAAGTTGAACCTCATTTCTCATCTCGCACTTAGTCATGTTACTGTTTGACATCTATAACGATTTTTCTTTCAAAAGTTAACATTGACAATGGCAGATGCTAGTTCATCAAAATATCTGTATATAATGGAAAATAATACATGGTTTCACCCAAAAAGTAATAATTTATCTACATCATACACCCGTGAAAATATTAAATATAACATATACAATGAGCATGCTAATAGCTCTTAACAAGCTTTTCCAAATATCCCTATCCTTACACCGGTTTTTAGCTCTGGCTGTCATCAGTGACTCACGAGAATATCCAGGCATTAGTTTTAAAATACCAGGTTAAGTCCAGCATTTATCTAATAGTTATCTATGACGTAGAAAATTTATGAAATTTTAAGACATCCATATGTATTCAAATCTAACTACCTAACAAATAGCCATATATAATCAATGTTCGATTTGCTTAAGATAGCAGCCCTTCAAACTTTAATGGACAGGCTTCAATCTGTTCCACCCTCCAACTCTTCAACCACCCATACCATTGAAAATCTGATGATGGACTACCCAAATCTTTGCTGATTCCAGCATGAGCATGACAATAATTTTGGCAACAACAAAGAATCTGGGTATTCCATCATCAGATTTTCAATGGTATAAATGGCTGAAGAGTTGAAGGGTGAAATAGATTGAAGCCTGTTTGTTAAAGTTTGAAGGTTTGCTAACTTAATATAAACTGAGCACTAATTATATATGTATGGAAAATGATGACCTGAAACAACTTATGAGTGCTGGTTCAGCACAAAATATTTATATTGGAAATCATTTATCTTTTTGCATGTGTGTGTTCATGTGAAATGGTTGTCTGAGATAGAGTGGATAAGTAAAGAGAGCTTGAAATTTGGAGTTCAAACCCCTATTATTACAACTAAACTCCATGTATATAAATTAGACTTGTATTCTAATATTACAGATTCAGCCTGTATTCTTCCCATTCTTATATTGTGTATATTTAAATGGATAAAATCCTATACATGAAGGGTCA